>JABUQX010014385.1:92500-96810 GCA_015478945.1 Trachelipus rathkii
TTTAGTTAGCATCTATCTCATCTCACTCACAACTTTCACTCCACCAGAAATATATTTCTCTATTCTGAGAAGTCCCAAACATACTTTCTCAATTCTGCAGGGAAGGAAAGACTAACAGATCTCGCTAAAATGAGTCTTCATTATAGCTACATAATAAAAAACGAAAGAAGTTATCAATCATTTTGTTGTTAATAGAACAAGAATATATATATATATATATATATATATATATGATATATATAGATTTATATAAATAATATATATATATATTATATATATATATATATATTATATATATATATATATAATATATATTACTATATATACATATACATATACATATACATATACAATAATATATATTATATAATATATTATATTATATATATAATATATATATATATATATATATTTATTATATATATATATATATATATATACATATACATATTACATATACAATATCATAATATAATATATATAATATATAATATAATATATATATAATATAATATATATATATATATAATATATATATAATATATATATAATATATATATATAATATATATATATACCATTATATACGATTTTGGATTAAAAAGTAAATTTAAACATATAAATTTATTGCATTTTAATCTGGTTCGTGGAGCTGCCCAAAATTTAATAATCATTTCCTTTTAGCACTTTTGGATATAATATTAAATACAAGGAAATAAAATTATAAAGAAGAAATTAAAATAAATTGCAGGAAAGTGAAAGCTGCGGATCCAAGACAATCGCTCATATGTAGAAATTTTTTTCAAATTCTTCTTTCCACTGTAAGCAAGGTACCAAAAAAACCCCTTCTATCACATTAAATTTTCACAAATGTAGTGAATATACCGTATAGCATATTTAAAATACCATGTACTTGTGATAATGTAGAATGTAATAATAATAAGTGAATAGTGGTGAATAATTGTTATATATGATTAATAATAGTATACTTGTGATATGCGATAATTTAAGAATAAATGAATAGTGTGAATAATTAAAGATATGTTGAAATATAGTCGATAGCATAACAATATTATCATTAAATAGTGTATAACATAATAATATTAACATTGAAACTATAGTTAAATAGTAGTGATTATTAGTAAAATATAGTGTATTTTGTGTTAAATATTAGGTTTAACAAATAATAATAATAAATAATAATAATAATAATAATAATAATTAATAATAAAATATGATCATTACGAATTATATATATATATATATATATATATATATATATATATATATATACCTATAATATATAATAATATATATAAATATATATAATATATATATAATATATCATGAATCTCCAGATAGTAAGGGGAGTATATATATATATATGATTATGGCTATGTATTATGGTATTTATAGAATTATATATAAATATAATATATATATAATATATAATATATATATATTTATATATATATATATAAATATATATATATATATAATAATATATATATGGTTTTTTTAGGTATTTCATATTTATTATATAAAAAGCGGCCCGATAGGCTCAGTGTTAGAGGCATTCGGCCAAACCAAGCAGGTCCTAGTGTGTCGGCAACTTGGTCTTGTAAATTGTTACTTCTCTCTCTTGGGCTTTGCTCCGTCCTCTACGTTAATCGAGTAAACCCCCTCCTTATAGCTCTGGCCCGTGACTTGTTTATCTTAAATAGAATATATATATAATATATATATAAAATAAATATTTAATAATTATATATATATAATTATAATATTATATATATATATATATACTGTATTATATATATATATATAAAGATATAATATATATATACTATATATAATATAATAGAATATATATATAGATATATATATATATATAATATATATATATATAAATATAACTATATAGTAGATATAATATATATATATAATAAATTAAAGTATATATTATATATATATAAATATATATTATTATAATATATACTTATATAATATATATATAATAATTAAATATATATTAATAAATATACTGTATATAATATAATATATATATAATAATATATAATATAAGTATATATACTAATAATATATATATATATTAAATTATATATATATATATGTAATATATATAATATATAATATTAATAATATATATATTATATATTAATATATATATAAATAAATTATATTATTATATAATAATATATATATTATATATATATATACTGTATATTATATAATATATACATAATAATATATATAATATATATATTAATATTATATATATATATATATAATATATATATATATATTATATATATATATTTATAATATATATATTATTTATATATATTTTTTTTTTTTTTTTCTATTTTATGGTTTATACCAAATATATTATCTATATCTCTGAAGTTAATCAAAATAAATAAACCAAATATAATTTATTATAATGATGAAAATTTTTCCATAAAATAAGAAAAAAAAATGAATAAAGTACGGAATATAAACTGAAAAGATTTGACGACCATATAATTAATTATGACCAAAAATATTCACCGTTTCTACGATCACACTTTTCAAATAATCTGCCTAATTACTATTATATATAACTATATTAATATAATATAATATATAATATATTATAATTTATATATATATATATATATATTATATATATATATATATTATACTGATTATATATGATATTATTATATATTATTACTATATATATAATATATAATATATATATATATATATATATATAATATATGAATATATATATTATATATATATATATATAAATATATATATAATATATATATATATAATATATATATATATATATTATATATATATTAATTATATATTATATACTATATAATATATATTATATATATAATTATATATATTATTATATATTATATATATATATATATTATAGATAGTTATTATATAATATAAAAAATTTTTATATATTTAAATATTTATATATTTAATTTAAAAATTTATATAAAAAATCATGCCAGGATATAATAAATTCTATAATAAATATAATACAAATATATTTATAATATATATAAATAATATATATATATATATATAATAATATATACTAAATAAAAAATAATATATATATATATATAATAAAAAATAAATAAATAATAATATAAAATAATATAATAGGGTGGGTATATATATATAATAAAAATAAATATGAAGTAAAATGTGAGATATAATAGCAAGAAAATCTAAATTGTTTTTAATATGTATTCATGTTAGTTGGTTTCAGATATTGGCAGTTAATTTATGTGCAGGGTGTATTGACGGGTATCTCGTCCTTCTGCATCAACTTGGGGTGGACGCGTTATTGAAACTCTCTCGAACTTTGACTGTAGTGATAAAAGCGTAGTAAGTTATTTTATATTGTATATATGTGATAGGCAAGGAAACTCTAGTTTTAATATGATTCATTTAGAACAGGTATTTACATAGATATAATTAATGAATGGTGTGATGGCACAAGGGAGGTAAGTAGAGTACAGAGGATTAGGGGTGGAATATATATCCTAAAATAAGACAACTAAGTGAATAAATGATCTAGATAGAGGGAGGATAGTATATAAAGACGTGTACAAGTACTTAATAATTATATATTGTAATATAGATGTAAATAGCAAGGAAACCTAATTTGATTTAATATGTATTCATGTTAGAACGGTTTCAGATAATAATATTTAGAGCTCCTAATATTGAGTAATATATTAGGCAGTGTGATTTATATATGATATAAATACTCATTTGTACAATGACCGTTAATATAAATTTACAATTTTGATGTTGCTGAAAACGCGTTAGTTTCAAGCTTATATGAATTATATTAATTAGTTATATAAAGTGTATAAAAAAAGTTAAATGAAATCGAAATTGTGTATTTAAATATAGTTATTCATGTTAGTTTTAAGGTTTATTCAGATAATAATTTGGGCTCACTAGGTTAATATAGAGCTAGTGATGATTTGAGGTTATCGGTTACCTTATTTTAGCACAACCGTGAATAAAATTTAACCAATTTTAATATTTTAGTGATAAAGCTTAGTTAAGTCAAGCTATTATATTTATATAGTATATATGTGTTAATTATATAGCAAGGACATCTAATTTGTATATATAATATGATATTGCATGTATAGTTTTTGGTTCAGATTAAAGATAAGTTTGGCTTACTCTATATAGGTAAATTTAGGCAAAAGAGAGTATAGTTATGTAAGGTAGATCTCCTTGGCACAACCGTGTGAA
>JABUQX010014386.1:0-52500 GCA_015478945.1 Trachelipus rathkii
GACAAGGGACTCACACAGAGGGCCTGACATATCTGTCTGTGCAAATAACAATTATTACAGTAACAACGGCTAATATAAAGTATATATATAATATATATATATATATATATATATATATATATATATATATATATATATATATATATATATATATATATATATATATATATATATATATATATATATATATATATATATTTTTTTTTTTATTCCTCCCTTCACTTTCCACATATAGTGTTATAGGGTGCGTAACATGCACTGAAATAAAATAGTTAAGTAGAAGAACATGACGCAAGTCGAAAGGAAAGCTCCCCCCCCCCACTACACACTTTCCCCTCATACCCTTAAGTTCGAGCCCGTTGCAGTCAAAAATCGACCCTAGGGATTCACAGCACCGAGACTGACCCCCACTCTGGTATCTCGTCAATCCCTGGTTTCCCCTGGGATGGGCTGGGCCAGGACCCCAACCCCTCACAAAACCCTGCCATTCACTCATATTATGCACCATTCTTTTACCTTGAACCAAATTCACATTCTTTTCCTTAAGACACTCTTTTACTGACTCAAACCCCTTTTTCTTAGGTCTCCCAGTTGGTCAATTCCCAACATACTCACTTCTATTCATCCGCTTAACCAACCGACTATCATCCATCCTTTCCACATGACCAAACCATCTTAACATACTCCCATTTATTATCTCATTCACCTCTTTTTTTTTCACACTAAACAGCTCCCTAACACGATCATTCCTCATTTTATCAATTATTCTCACGCGTAACCTAACATAACCTAAATATGAACCACACATCCTCTACTACTTCTAAATGTACTTTGTTCTTCGCCAATCAGTCCCCAGTCACTAAACGAATTCCTCAACCAAAATACCGGCATATAACTTCCCTACAAAATTCAAAAACCTAATTCCCCCATAGTTTCTATAGTTCCCTTTATCTCCCATACCCTTGTGGTACTATCACTGCTCTCCTCCAATCCTTCGGAACTATACCCTTCACAAACACTTTATTACCCAACTTCCATACCAATAATTCCAACTCTACCCGCGGATTTACCATTCTTCAACCTCCTCCCCAAAATACCTATTTCTTCTTACGCAATCAAACCCACACACATTCACTATCACCTCTTTATTATAGCTAATATTATGCAAATTTTCGGAGTGTTCCTTTCAAAAACTCCTAACATCCTTTTCATCAGTCACGAAAGTACCATCCCTATTCATTATTCTAAGAAGATTATCCTTACTCTCTTTCTTCTTTAGTATTTCTTTCTAGAAGAGCTTCCTATTCCTTTGTAAGTCTACATTCATCCTCCTTCCAAACTGTTCATTTACCTCTTTTTTCCTCCTACATATGCAACTTTTAGTTTTTCTTTTTTCCTCCTAATATATTCCCATCTACCTTTCTTTCCTAAACTTATAATTGGTTTTAAACACACACACACACACTATATATATATATATATATATATATATATATATATATATATATATATATATATATATATATATATATATATATATATATATATATATATATATATATATATATATATATATATATATATATATATATATATAAACTTAAAAAACAATATTTTACAGTCCAGGCTTTCAAAATTAATTAATAATAATAAAAATAATTAATTAAAAGTAATTAATAATAATAATAATCGAAAATGTTTTTAGTTAAAGGTGATAGACATGTATCTATTATTATTTCTATGATAATTATATATTCATCAAATAAATCTACAATTTCTAAATATATATATATATATATATATATATATATATATATATATATAGTGTTTACAAAGCTATTAGAGGGAATATATATATATATATATATATATATATATACACGGTATATATATATATATATATATATATAGATCAGCAGTATTTACGGAGTTCTATCAACGTAGCCATTTTTTCTATATATATAGATATATATATATATATATATATATATATATATATATATATATATATATATACACGGTATATATATATATATATATATATAATATATATATTATTATATATATATATATATATATATATATATATATATATATATATATATATATATATATATATATATATATATATATATATATATATATATATATATATATAAGTGAAGGCATAATATAACCAATAATTTTTAAAATATATTACACTGAGAGAATTATTAACACATCTATAAACTAATTGAACATGGTTAGAATGTTAAGCTTATCCCGACCTTTCTTTTCAATATTGACACCACACCAAAATTGGTGATCGCTAAAATAAATAACTTTAAATCTATGAACGTCCAATTCATAATGTTACTAAGGATTTTATTTCTATTCATAATTTCGATGCAAACCCATTCTAAAAGAGAAAGGAGGAGGAGGAGGAGGAGGAGGAGGACTAGGAGGAGAAGGAGGAGGAGGAGGAGGAGGAGGAGGACTAGGAGGAGGAACAAATGTTTTTAATGGTCCTCCAAAAAGAAAAAAATTACTCTCGCTCTACGAAAGAGAATAACAAATGTAGTTAAGACGCCCTAAAAATTGGACTCTTAAATTTGTTGAAATGTTTAATGGAATGTCTGAAATGAACAAAAAAATAAATTCTTTCATTTTTTTGTTTTTAAAGAATAAAAAAAAATTGAATATTCAATTATCAGTTTGAAAATAAAATACTTTTATAACAAAAAAAAATTTGAAACCAGATTTTTTTTTTTATATAAAAATCTTTTACATTAAACCATTTCTCCCTTGTATTTAAAAAATACTATATAAAATAAATTATATTCTAAAATATCGTATATACAAGCCATTAGGCAATAACGGGCATTCTGTGGGCCATACAAATTAGCACAAAAATAAGACCAACAATTCGCACAAGAAAACAAATTAACAATAACAAACATTTAAATAATATAAATAGACAAAGGAAACAAAAAAAAAATATTTAAAATTGGATTATTTCCAAGTGTCCCTTCCATGACTCATCCTCATCCTCATCCTCATCCTCTTCTCCTCCAATTTGGTACAAAATCATTTAAAATTCATTAAATTTTACTCATCAATCATTTTAGGAACTATAAAATTATAATTAAATATTTACATACAAACAATTACAAATTCAACTAACGGAATGAATATCTTTGAAAGCTCACTATAAATAATAATAATAATAATAATAATAATAATAATAATAATAATAATAATAATAATAATAATAATAATAATAATAATAATCAACCTTTTCCTCACAAACTAGTAGTAATAGTCAATTACTGTGAGAAATTCAGCTCAAATAATTACTCTTACAACAACAAGAGTGAATCCTTTAGTTAAGACACCACAATGAAAAACATGTAATAACAACTTCAGTAACGCTTCATATTATATATATATATATATATATATATATATATATATATATATATATAAGATATATCTATATATATATATATATATATATATATATATATATATATATATATATATATATATATATATATATATATATATATATATATATATATATATATATATATATATATATATATATATATATATATATATATATTTTTAACTGATAAAAAAGCGTGTCCTCTCAGATTTATTATTATGAATAATAAAGTACCCCTTACCCATTATTATTATTATTATTATTATTATTATTATTATTATTATTATTATTATTATTATTATTAATGTCAAAAAGTGAGAGGCTTTATTAGTTCCTTCTGAAAAAACTTGCAGGCTTATTTACATAATATAAACAATCTATACAAGCGCATTTTTTAGTAAGAATATAATTAATTAACATAAGTAATAATAATAATAATTTAACATTTTCAACATTTTAAAAAGTGAAAATTATCAATTATTATATTTTTATTGCTATCATTCATAATATTATTTGGTGATTGATATTAGTAGTAGTAACAACAGTGGACCATTGGGGTACAATATATATATATATTATATATATATATATATATATATATATATATATATATATATATATATATATATATATATATATATATATATATATATATATATATATATATATATATATATATATAATCACAATAATAATAATAATAATAATAATAATAATAATAATAATAATAATAATAATAATAATAATAATAGGCAGCAAATTTCTACAGTAGTCATTATGATTATTATTATTATTATTATAATGAGAAGATTAAGGTCTAGCTGACTTGACACAAAGAGTAGAACAATAAAAAGGAAGATGAGATTTATGACAAATGACGACTTACCTTTCTATTATTATTATTATTATTATTATTATTATTATTATTATTATTATTATTATTATTAAAGTCGTCTGTTTCAGTCTATTTTTTGAATCCGAAGGCGGAGAACAATTCGTTGCTGGCAGCGTTGACAGCAGCCTTGGCGGCGGCATCCATGGCGGCTTGTTGCACGCGCTGCGGAAGTTGTCCTCCAATGGCCGGCACCCCGCCGCTGCCACCACCACCACCTCCCTGTCGGCTGGATGGGAGGGAGGAGGAGGAGGGAATCAACGCCGGCTATAACGTAAATAAATAATTGGGGTAGGATGTTTGTTTGTTTTTCAATTTTTTTTTTTTTTTAGTTTGGATGGTGGTGGCTAATAAGTGTATTTGTTCTAGCAGTGCAGAGGGCGTAGAGTAAAAGATAAAAGAAAATCAGAAAAAATAATCATTAAAACAAATCTCTTACACTGTTTACATCCCCACAAATATTAACTAAAGCAATTAGCAACTTCTTATTAGTAATGGCCATATCTTCCAAGAGCAATGGTAGTATGCTAAACTAAATATTATAGTTGAAGTATTAAAAACATTATTATTATTATTATTGAGGAAAGTAAGAGAAGATTTCATCATAATCTTCTTTCCCCAGATTGGGGGTGAGGTGCGCAACATACACCGGAAAAAGAAAATTAGTAGAAGAACATGAAAGTCGAAAGGAAAGCCGACCCCCAACCCCCCTTTTAAGTGAGAGCTCGTCGCAGTCAAAAAAATTCACCCTAGAGAAGATATTAATAGTGGATATAGCTTTAACAAATATAGCCATTGAATTTTACTTAGCAATGTTAATTAAATCCTAACTGTTATTCCTCAAGCTTTAAGCATTAAGCAATTTACATTTAAAAAGGAAAAAGGCGACTTCTTTAAATAAATACAAAAAAAAAACAAAAACAAATTATTTTAATGGACTTCTCTCTCTCTCTCTCACTCAGACAAACAGACAAAATGCATGAATCAGTTTCACCTTTGGATCGCATTTTATGGTATGATAACTATACATTGTGGGACAGGTTCAGTGGCAAGAAACTTAAACTATATATATATATATATATATATATATATATATATATATATATATATATATATATATATATATATATATATATATATATATATATATATATATATATATATATATCTATATATATGCGTAATTTGAGTAATAAATATGTGTAACATGTGTATATAGTTTTATATATGTAAAAATAAATATATATATATATATATATATATATATATATATATATATATATATATATATATATATATATATATATATATATATATATCTATATATATATAAATATATATATATATATATATATATATATATATATATATATATATATATATATATATATAAATATATATATATATATATATATATATATATATATATATATATATACTTATATATATATATATAGTTATTATATATACATTATATTATTATTATATATATATATATATTATATATATATATATAATATATATATATATATATAAAATGTTTTGTGTGTATTTTTGAAAAGGTATTTTGAAATATCTGACAGAATACTAATGGTATGATAATGATATCGTTATGATGGTTAAATATTGCCAATAGGGTTTCACACACATACACACACACACACACAGTCACGTGTACGTAAAAAGGTATGCGATCACCATCTTATCAACTTACAATACTACCTTTTAGATGCAAACTATAAAACCATATAAGCTCAGCCTTTTGAAAATAATAATAATAATAATAACACATACATAATAATAATAATAATAATACACACACACACACATACATACATACATACATAATAATAATAGACCATTGCTCAAAATCAAACATAACCTTATGAAAACCATTCTACTAACCAAACAAATACATAGACTTTTTCGCTACTTCTTTTTTTCAGTCTATCTTAATTTTAACTACAACCTAACTAAAAAATATTCTCTTAAATAAACAGTTCTATTTATACACGATATGAAAATGCTTCACAATCTATTGACAATACTTAACAATACTATTAGATGATAATGATGATAAATGATTATTATTATTATTATTATTATTATTATTATTAAGTTTTTGATAAACATTAACTTAATATTATCACTATATAAAATAATAATAATAATAATAATAATAATAATAATAATAATAATAATAATAATAATAATAATAATAATAATAATAAAAATAATAATAAATAATAATAAATAATAATTGTAACAATAATGGTAATAATAATAATAATAATAATAATAAGAATAATAATAATAATAATAATAATAATAATAATAATAATAATAATAATAATAATAAAAATAATAATAATAATAATAATAATAATAATAATAATAATAAATGATTTTATTTAATATGTTCTAAATATTTATTTTTGTACATAATTTAATTTCCTTAAAATAATCTTTGAAAATAATTTACAGGAGAAGAAGAAGATATATTTATTTAGATTTCCAGGGAAATCTAAATAAATATACTACTTGAGACATCTTCAGAGGATTATTTCTTGCAAGCGAATGAGTCTTTAAATTGATATATAATAATTAAATCAAATGATATCGAGACTGACTGATAATACATTAAATTTTATGTTAATGTCTGTTCTACGTGTTTTGATGTAGAAGGCCTCCGTAATTTTAAGTCTCTGGACTTCACACATTCCGTATAATATTGTGAAGTGTTTAGAAATATTACCTATAGTTGATTGACCATGTGCCGTGTTGAAATGTTCAAAGATTTTGCTGGGACTGTAGCGATGTTAATATGCCCTGTCCGACAATCTATTCGTCGTGTAACCAATATATGTTAACATACAGTCTGACTCAGGGCAGTTAAACTGGTACACAACGTGATGGTTGTCGGGCAAAACATCTCTTGTGCTAAAGGAAGATGACAGTTGTTTGGACTTATGGTATAGTCTGACTTTAATTTTTGAGGTGTCTTTAGTTTTGAGGTGAGAGTTCAAAATACTACTTTAGCACAAGAAACGTTTTGACCGACAACCATCACGTTGTGTACCAATTTAACTGCCCTGAGTTAGACTGTACGTCGACATATATTGGTTACACGACGAATAGATTGTCGGACAGGGCATATCAACATCGCTACAGTCCCAGCAAAATCTTTGAACATTTCAACACGGCACATGGTCAATCAACTATAAGTAATATTTCTAAACACGGATCGTGTGAAGTCCAGAAACTTAAAATTACGGAGACCTTCTACATCAAAACACGCAGACCAGACATTAACAAAATTTTATGTATTATCAGTCAGACTCAATATCATTTGATTTAATTATTATATATCAATTTAAAGACTCATTCGCTTACAAGAAATAATGCTCTGAAGATGTCTCAAGTATAGAGACGAAACGTGTCGGGTAAATCTATGTAAATATATCTTCTTCCTCTCTTGTAAATTATTTTCAAAGATTATTTTAAGGAAATTACATTATGCACAAAAATAAATATTAAGAACATCGGAAATAAAATCAAAAACTTTTATAAAATCAAAAGCTGATGTTGAATTCCTAAATAATAATGATGATGATAATAATAATTAAGCAGTTAATAATTCAGATACAAGCGATGATGAACGTATTAATAAAAAGGGTTTTTAACAGGTGTGTGTGTGTGTGTGTATTGATATAAATTATATAGAGAAGTGAGGTTCAAAATCAATGTCTTTATTAACAAAATTTATTCCCCACAATATATAAAGCAAATAAACTTTACAAAAAGAAAATATTTTAAATTACTTACGATGGAATGAGTGGGGGAGGAAGAGCCCCACCTGGTCTTGATGGAGGGGCGGGTGTAGGTCGGGAAGGAATAGCTGGTGCCGGTCTTCCACTGGCGGGTACTGGAGGAGGTCCCCTATTGGTAGGTACTGCTGCCGGTGTGGGCACTCGACGTAGGCTACCCCCTGGCGATGGCGGACCCGTTTTTCCCATACTGGTATAATAATAATAATAATAATAATAATAATAATAATAATAATAATAATAATAATAATAATAATAATAATAATAATAAAAATAAATGCATAGCATTTGCTAATCCCTTAATGTAAGTGTGCCTGCTATTATGACCCATGCTCGAAAATGGATAGAGTCAATATAACGATTGTATACGTGTGACCTGATGTACCTCAATAGTAAAGACTCTTTAAATTAAAAAGAAAAGCAACTTCTAAGGAGTATATTATTTTCTCATTCTTTACCTTTTTAAGAGTTCTTAACACTTGATTCTCAGGCACCTTAAGAGCTTATAAAAATCTTTAATCCTTTTCATAAAAGCATCTCTAGTTTAAAGAATTACTCCTTAACATCATAATTCCTGCTTTCAATTCAATACCTTCCTTTAGCCATTACTCCATTTCCACTCCACTTCTTAATTTTCTGATTTCACCCAATCTTCAGCGTCAATGCCTTTCATTGGTGTTCCTTCTTTTTCAAAGTTTAGATAGCACTCCTCAGTTTTTCCTCTGTATGCTTTACAATCTTCAGAAATTTTACTTCACACCAAATATCCCTCTTGCACACACACACACTCACACACATCTTCAAAAACATACTCTAATATTTCAAAGTATTCACTGAATAAGCTGTGATATCTACATACTGTAATAGTCTTTTTTCTTAGATCCTCTTTCTACGAGGAAACAATACACCCTATGAGTAAAGTTTCAACTTTGAATACTCCATGCATAAAAACAATATATATTTTACAAACTCAGGATATCTTACAGACTCGGTAATCAATTAATGAGTAAATAAAATAGGTACAAAATATACAAAAGTTAACAATAAGAATAATATTACAATAATACAAACTCACTTGTTATCATCACTAGGTACAAGCCAATTATCCCTGACTGGTGGTGGCATTGGAGTAGAAACTGTTGCCATGGAAACGTCTCCAATAATTTTTAGCGCTTCTTTACATGCATGATACATTCTTAGCATTTCTTCCCTCTTCTGAGCCTCCTCTGGACTCTCCTCCATCATTGTCGCCTACAGGAAAAAAATTGCTAAATATAGAGTCACATCTAAAAAATATACAATTGTCATTCAATGTTTTTCAACATGGTAATTTTTTTGAGAGGATGGGGGATGGGGAAGGGGTTCACACCTTTGAGGAGTTGAGTTCCATTTCTTAAAAAAAAAAAAGAACAATAAAATCAGTCATATGAACTACACCAAAAAAATTTAAGGCATTTTGAAATTAAAACTTGTTAATAAATAATGTGGCAGTAAACATTTTCAAATTTAAAGTAAAGCAATTTTTAGTTTCCGGCTTTCATAAATATTTTTTCAGTTTTTAAATTACTCTCTTAAACTCCACAAAAGCCATTTATTAAAAGAAAGAGTCAGAAACTTGTTAAAGAATTTCAATGGGATGTAAATTGTTTTAAATAATTTTTTATTGAAATTTTAAAAGATGCACCTGCGAATATTCATAGATAAAGAAAATAGGGGAAATAACAAATTGTCTCAATTATTTCAAAATAATTCTTTAAATGTGAATAAAATAAAAAAGATAGATTGAAAGAAATTAATATAAGGATTTTTTTTTTAATCTGAAAAAATGCTAGACATTCTAAATATATTAATAAATAAAAAGAATGGTCTTCAAAATATGTTTGTAGGTGATGTCTTTGAGCGTTAAGCTTACTGGAAAAGAATTATTTATTATGAAGGTATTAAATAAAATTTCCCCTTTCTTACTCACTTTTTAACAATCTTTTTTATTATTATTATTAATTGTCAAAGGTTAATTATGTAGCTTAAATATGAGAGACACCGAGTGACAAAACAAATACTTCTCAACATTGTCAAATTTCCAGGAAAGGAAGTTTCTACTTTCAAAATCTCATATTCATATCATACATCATAAATTTAGTATTTGGAAAAGAAAATAAATGATCTTTCCATTTTGAAAGCACATTATTCAAGAAAATATTTTTACAGAAAAATTATATTACATCACATTTTTGAGGAAGCAAAAATGTTTCAAAGCAAAGTATAAAGTAAAAAAGCGTTTCTGTTGAAAGTTTTTTGCTTTTCTTTTTTTTAATTCTAAATTTAGATAGTATTTAAACTAGGAAAATAAACAATTTTTCAATGTATAAAGCAAGTAAATAATTTTTTGCCTCGAATGAAAGTTCATCCGTTTAGGTAGAGAAATGCACTTTCAGATGATAAAAAAAATATATAAATTTCCTCATAAAGCAAAATGCCAGAACTCTTTATTCTTGAATAGAAATGACGATCGGAATTCAAGAACACTAACTCTACACAGCAAGATATTAAATTTTGACACAATTCCTCTACGAAAACGAGGAATAAAAGCCTTTGGTAATAAAAATTCTTATTATTAGAAATACCTGATCACCAGATGCATACAAATGAGCCAAGAGTTCGCCCATAATAAATTCTTTGGTATTATTGATCATAAGATGCATAACACATTTGGGAACAAGATCTCGCGTAGTTTTCGTCACGATCTTCATGTAGGAATCAACAAGATTACGAATCGTTTCCACTTGTCTTTCCAATTCGGGATCTAAAGATGTCGAACCTTCTGACGAACTCTAATAAGGGAACAAAACTTAAAATGACAAACTGACAAAAGATGATTGACTAAAAAATGATAAAACGTAGCTGGGCAGATACCCTAAAAGGCTACAGCATATACACTATATATTATATAGACACGGTTAACTTCAAATGGCAAATAATCTTTAATCTTAAATAAAAAAAACTAATATATATATATATATATATATATATATATATATATATATATATATATATATATATATATATATATATATAGAAAGAGATATATATATATATATATATATATATATATATATATATATATATATATATATATATATATATATATATATATATAGATATATATATATATATATATATATATATATATATATATATATTCTTTCCTCTTCTCAATTACTTTACAATTAATATATATTATCAATCTCAATGATCTAGAATTAAACATTCGCAAATGTAAAATGTACATATTTATATATTCTTCCCTCGTCTCAATTACTTCACATATAATAATATTTATTATCAGTCTTAGAGATTTGGAACCGCGACGGACCCCACTATGGTATCGTCAATGTGTGGTTCATCCCCTGGCCCAGGTAATTCACAACCATGCCCCCATACAAAAACCCGCCATTCTCTCCTATCACGCACCTACTCGCCTCTGCCATACTCACATTTCTTCAGACATTCGTTCACCGACTCAATCACTTCTTTCTTCGTCTCCCAGCCGGTCGGTTCCCAACACACTCTCCACTATACATCCGCTTAACCAACCGACTTTCATTCATCCTTTCCACATGACCAAACCATCTCAACATACCTTCATTTATTCTCTCATTTAACCCTTTCTTCACAATTCACAAGACTCTCTAATACGTTCATTCCTCTTTTTATTAATTCTTTTCACACCTAGGATGCCCCTGAGATTGTCCATCTGAACACATTGAACTTTAGATCTATACTTCTTATTCCAGACCATACTCACTACCACAATAACACAGGTAACAACATGCCTCATAAGACTCTAGCGCACCCAAGACTTAGTCCCTTTACATTCACCAACGATTTAATTTGCACCAGCCACCTTCCTGCCATCTTCCTACTACACTCTGCATCATCCGTTCCCCTTCTCTTGACCAACACATACCCTGGCAATATTTAACTTCAGTATAATTTGCTCCAGCTGCTCATCATCTTAACATAACTTCACACTGAGGACTGTCCTCACTCACAAACCATAACCCACGACCTACGTTTACTTTCAGACCTCCCTTACATACCCTGCCAAATCTCTCCACCAATCCTCTCAAACTCCTCTTCAGACTCGCCACACAGAATCAAATCATCCAGTATACAGGTAGGGCACCCTCCACTCCCCTCTCCATTCTCCATCATTCTAACACCATTTCCCGCCATCCCAACCTCGAATTCTTTCATAACCCATCCATATACACATTAAATAACCAAGGAGACATAACACAACCCTGTCTCACCCGGCTATTAATCCTAAACCAATCACCATTGACACCATTTATTCTTACACACGCTTCAATTTCGTCATACATACTTTGATTCCATTCGTAGCCTACCACCAACACCATATACTAATATTCTGCCATAAAGCTCTCTATTAACCCATCATGCCTGTTGTAAATCCATAAACCTAAATATAATTTATATTCTTCTTCTCCCTCATTTTCTCACCTATTTGTTTCAATAAAGATTTGATCCAACACCTTACCAATTCTAAACGCACCTTGTTCTTCACCAATCAGTCCCCAGTCACTGACTACGCACTCTTTTCGACCAAAATACCAGCATATAAATTCCTTCCTACAAACACTCAATAAACTTATTCCCCTATAATTTCTACAGTCTCCCTTTCCCTTTACCCTTATACAAGGGTGTACTATTACTGCTCTCCTCCAATTCCTTGGAACCATACCCTCCATAAACGTTTATTACACAAACTTCCAAATCCAATCAATCACCATCTCTGCTCCGTTTGATCATTCCACTAGTAATTTCATCTATACCTGCAGATTTACTGTTCTTCAACTTTCTCACCCTACCCATTACCTCCTTACTAATAACCTCATCCCTAAAATACCTATTCTTCTTGCACCATCAAAACCACACACATTCACTAACACCCTATCATTACTGTTAATATTGTGAAGATTTTCGAAGTGTTCTTCCACACCCCCTCACATCCATTTACCAGCCAAGTATCATCCTATTCATTATTCTAAGCAGACTCTCTTATTCTCATTCTTAACCTTCGCGCTTCCTCTTCTTCCAGAAGAGCTTCCTATTTCCTTGTATGTCCCTCATTCATCCTCCTTCCAAACTGTTCATTTACCTCTTGTTTTCTTCTCCTACGTATACACCTTTAGTATTTCTTTTTTCCTCCTTATATAATTCCAAGCATCTTTCTTTAAACTCATCATTTGCTTTTAGTACATTCAACCACGCTTCTTTTTACATTTAACCGCTTTCATCACCTCTTTCATTCACCATTCGCTGTTAACATTCTTACCTCTTACTTTAGCACATCCACACACTTCCTCTGCACTACTAACAATTGCTTCCTTCATTTGCCCCCAGATTTGTTCAGTATCAACTTGTTCACATTCAACCGATTTACTAGCGAGCGCTCTTACATACTTATTATCCTTATTCTCTTATATATATATATATATATATATATATATATATATATATATATTATATATATATATATATATATATATATATATATATATATATATATATATATATATATATATATATATATATATATATATATATATATATATATATATATATATATATATATATATATATATTATTATATATATATATATATATATATATATATATATATATATATATATATATATATATATATATATATATATATATATATTTATATATATATATATATTTTATATATATATATATATATATATATAGGTATATATATATTATCTTCCTTCTTTTTCCCCCAAGACTGGTGGTAAGTTGCGTGACATGCATCGGAAAAGAGAAGTAGTAGAAGAATATGACAAGTCGAATAGAAAGCCCAGCCTTACCGCCCCCTTTATACCATTAGTGAGAACTCGTCGCAGTCAGAAAATCCACCCTAGAGCTTCACGGGAAAGCGACGGACCCTCACTATGGCATATCGTCAGTGTAGGGTTCATCCCTTGGCCCAGGTGGGCCACAACCATACCCCCTCACAAAACCCCGCCATTCACTCCAATTATGCACCTTTCTTCTAGCCTCTGCCAAACTCTCATTTCTTTAGAACTTTAGATCTATACCTCTTATTCCAGACCATAGTCTCACTACTATACCGTACATTAACACAGGTAACAACATACCCTCAGGTAAGACCCTGGCGCACTCAAGACTTAAGTTCCTTTTCATCCACCAACGATTTAATTGCACCAGCCACCTTCCTGCCATTCACAACTTTCCTACTACGCTCTGCATCATCCGTTCCTTTTTCATCCAACATATATCCTAAATATTTTAACTCAGACATTTGTTCCAGCTGCTCACCATCTAACATAACTTCACACCGAGGACTATCCTCACTCACAACCATAACCTTACTCTATCTAAGTTTACTTTCAAACCCCTCCTTTAACACACCCAGCCAAATCTCTCTACCAATCCTCTCAAACTCTCTTCAGATTCACCACACAAAACCAAATCATCTGCATATAATAGGTAGGGCACCTCCACTCACCTCATTCTCCATCATTCTAACACCATTTCCTGCCACCCCCACCTATAATTCTTTCATTATTATCAGGGGATGAACCCTACACTTGACGATATGCCATAATGAGGGTCCGACGCGGTCGCGTGAAGCTCTAGGGTGGATTTTCCGACCGCGACGAGTTCTCACTAATAGGTATAGAGGGGGTGGTAAGGCTGGGCTTTCTTTTCGACTTGTGTCATATTCTTCTACTACTTCTCTTTTCCGATGCATGTCACGCACCTTACCTCCAGTATTGGGGAAGAAAAAGGATGATGATGATGATGATATATTTATATATACTTACATCTTCTCCATTGGTTTGTTCTGTATTCTTTTCTGGATAGACTCCAGCTCGTAGAAAAGATGCTTTCCAGGAATCCACATCATCTTGGTTTTCCACGCCCAACTGTATCTCTTTATAATCCTGTGGAGCAAAACTAATCATTAACACATTTAATTTATACACAACCCATTAATGCAGCTTCTGTAATTTATATAAAAGTAATTATCAATTTACTTCTGCAGTTAAATTTAAATGCAAGAAACTTTTAATGCATTAAGCAAACTTTAGGAGCACATCAGAAACAGTATTAGTGAAATCAAATTATGTAAATAATAGCTTAGCAATAAATACTTTAGTTACTTTAAACCATAGATTTTTAATTAAAGTTAGTTTAACAATGATAATATTTCAGGTTATATTCTCAAGCTAGTTCCAGAAATAAATAAATGAATAAAAAATTGTTTTAATACCTTATAAACGTTGCGGTGGTCGACATTATAAAGAGCGAAAACGTGTCTTCTTGACATAAACCCTGATTCAATATCTTTCAATTTAAGACCATCTAACATAAGCATATATTTCTTATCCTTTTCTTCTTCATCCTTTACATAAAAATTTAAAACAATATTAAAATTATTGTAATAATAATTAACCCTGTGTGTGGGGAGGGGGGGGAGAAAGAATTCTCACAGCATATGTTCTGGGTGTCATAAAAGGCAACCAAAGGGACAGTTGTGGTTGGGTTAGCAACCCGATACCATTTATCTTCATGCTAGTAATGCACATTCATGCCTCGAACCTGATCGTGAGCGCCGTAGCGACCTTGAATCTTTCTGAGGAATTGTATGAATCGTTTGGGTACATGGAATGTTAGAGGAATAAATGGCGAGGAGAAGAGGATGTATTTAGAAAGGATAAATTTGATTTGCTTGCTGTGACTCAAACAAAGATGAAAGGTAGTGGTGAAGACGAATGGTGTGGGGGGAAATGTGTGTGTGCTGGAGGGGAAATTAATGAGAGGAGGAGAGAAACTGTGATTCTGAAGAGTGACCTGTGGCACAGAGCTATGGCAGATTTTGTTTGCGTAAGTACTAGATTACTAATGGTTAAACTTGTTTGAGAAGGTCAAGGTATGTGTGGGTGTAACATATGGTCCATCTGAGAGTGATGTTAAGGAGATTGCGACATTCTGGGATAATCTGATTGATGTTTTGATCGTGGTGAGTAGGGGCTTCAGAATGATTGCATCAGGCGACTTAAATGGTTGGATAGGTTATCGAAAAGGGGATGGTAAAACAGATGACTTAGGGGTTGATTGATTTCTGTGATGAGAGTATTCATAAGTGTATGAGAGTTGGCGTAAGTAGAGATGGTATCGAAATGATAAGTATGACTGAATTTGCGTTGATTAAGAAGGAGATGTTGAAATATGTTAGGCGTTAAACTAATAAGGAGAGGGGATGGGAATATCACATCATTATGTCGTTTAATGTAAGATAAAGTTACTAAGAGAATGGATGGAGAGAAAAAAAAGATAAGGAAGAAAGAAGGGAGAATTAAGAGTGAGAAGTTAAGTGAACGAGGTTATAAGGAAAAGGATGTAAAGGTACTTACAAATAAATTAGTTGAATGTGAAAAAGATGTAACTGAACAAATCTGGACGCAATTGAATAATGCCATTTTTAATAGTGCAAGAGAATATTGTAGGTGTGCTAAAGTAGGAAGTAAGAATGTCAATAGTAAGTGGTGAAATGAAGAAGTGATGCAAGCGGTTAAAAGTAAGAAATATGCGTGGTTGAATGTGTTAAAAGCCAATGATGTTACGAAAGAAAGGTCTATGGAAATATATTAAGAGGAAAAGAGGAAGACGTAAAAGTTATAAACGTAGGAAGAAAAAAAAAGTTAAATGAACAGTTTACGAGGAGAGAGAGAGAGAGAGAGAGAGAGAGAGAGAGAGAGAGAGAGAGAGAGAGAGAGAGAGAGAGAGAGAGAGAGAGAGAGTATTATATATATGAATATTATTTCGTCTAGTCATATTTTAAGTTATATTTTCAAAATATATATATATATATATATATATATATATATATATATATTATATATATATATATATATTGTTTTTATTATATATATTATTATATATATATATATATAAATTATTAAATATATATATATATATATATATATATATATATATATATATATATATATATATATATATATATATATATATATTATATATATATATTATTAAATTTATATATATATATATATATTATTATTATATATATATATATATATATATATATATATATATATATATATATATATATATATATATATATATATATATATATATAAATACATATTATATATATATATATATATATATATATATATATAGAGAGAGAGAGAGAGAGAGAGAGAGAGAGAGAGAGAGAGAGAGAGAGAGAGAGAGAGAGAGAGAGAGAGAGAGAGAGAGAGAGAGAGAGAGAGAGAGAGAGAGAGACTACATAAAAAAAAGAAGAGGGAGGGTAAGAGAGAGAGAGAGAGAGAGAGAGAGAGAGAGAGAGAGAGAGAGAGAGAGAGAGAGAGAGAGAGAGAGAGAGAGAGAGAGAGAGAGAGAGAGAGAGAGAGAGAGAGAGAGAGAGAGAGAGAGAGAGAGAGAGAGAGAGAGAGAGAGAGAGAGAGAGAGAGAGAGAGAGAGACTTCATAAAATAATGAATAGGGATGGTACTTTCGTGAATGATGAAATGTATGTTAGGAGTGTGTGGGGGGAACAATTCGAAAATATGCATAAAATTTACAGTAATGAAGAGGTGATAGTGAAGCGTGTGGGTTTAATGACGTAAGGAGGAATAGATATTTAGGGGATGAGGTAATAGGAAGTGAGAAAAGAAAGTAGTTGAAGAATGGTAAATCAGCAGGCATAGATTACTGGTGAAATAATCAAGAATTGAGGAGAGGTTGTAATTGACTGGATAAGGAAGCTATGTAAAAAGGCGTTCGTGGAGGGTATAATTCTGAAGTATTGGATGAAAGTAGTAGCAGTGCCTTTATATAAGGGTAAGGGAGAGGAAGGGAACAATAGGAACTATTAGGGAAATTAGTTTATTGAGTGTTGTAGGTAAGATATATGCTGGTATTTTGGTTGAAAGTGTGAGTCGAGTGACTAGGGACTGATTGGTGAAGAACAAGGTGCATTTAGAAGTGGTAGAGGTTGTGTGGATAAAATTTTCACATTGAAATAATTGATTGAGAAAATGAGAGAGAATAAATTGTATTTAGGTTTAATGGATTTGTAAAAGGCGTATGACAGTATTAATAGGGAAGCTCTGTGGCAGGTGTTTGTGATACATGGTGTTGGTGGTAGGCTTCTTAATTGAATCAAAAGTATGTACGTTGATAGTGATGCGTGTATAACAGTAAATGGAGTGGAAAGTGAATGGTTTAATATTTATAGTGGAGTGAGGCAGGGATGTGTCCTGTTTCCATGGCTAATTAATTTGTATATGGATGGGCTGATGAAAGAATTAGAGGGTGTTAGACTGATAGAAAATGGAAGAGAGTGTAGGGTGCCCTGCTTAGTGTACGCTGATGACTTGGTTTTGTATGGTTAATCTAAAGGATGTTGAGAGGATTGGTAGGGTGGTTTGGAAGCAAATGTAGATAAGAATAATGTGTTGTTAGTGGGTGAGGAGAGTCCCAGGTGTGAAATCATGGTGGATGGTGAGCAATGGGACAAGTATCCGAGTTTAAATATTTAGGTTATGTGTTGGATGAAAAGGGAACGGATGATGCAGAGAGAAGTAGGAAAGTGGCTGATGCAATTAAATCTTTGTTGAATACAAAGGGACTAAGAGTCTGGGGTGGGGTAGGGTTCTGCATGAGGGTATGTTTTTACTATGGCGTGGAATAAGAGGTATAGATCTAAGGTGCAATCAGTTTAGATGGATAATTTTAGGGGCGTATTAGATGTGAGAATTGATAAAATGAGAAATGAAAGTGCTAGGGAGTTGTGTGGCTTGAAGAATGACGTAAATGAAAAATAAGCGAGTGTTTAAAGATGGTTTGGTCAAATGGAAAGGATGATAGTCTATTGGTTAAGCGAATGTATGGAGGTCGGTGCGCTGAGAATAGACCTCTTGGAGACTGAAGAAAAAGTGGATTGAGTTAGTAAAGGAGTGCCTGAAGGAGAGGAATGTAAATTTAGCAGAGGCGAGAAGAAAGATGCATAATTGGAGTGAATCTTGGGAGTTTTGTGAGGGGTTATGGGGCTGGCGCAAGGGATGAACTATACATTGGCGAGATACCACAGCGAGAGTCCGTCGCGTTGTGTTGTGAAGCTGTAGGGTGGATTTTTTGGCTGCGAAGCGCTCTCACTTAAGGGTACGAGGGGAAGGTGTTTGTGGGGGAGGGGCTTTCCTTTCTACTTATGTCAATGCTCTTCTACTTAACCATTCTATTTTCGTGCATGTTACGCATCCTACTCCCATCTGTTGAAATAATAATAATAATAATAATAATAATAATAATAATAATAATAATAATAATAATAATAATAATACATACATACATACATACATTATATACACACATACACACCTTGTACCAAGAGAGTGCTTCTGAAGTAAGAACAAACCAATAGTCCCTGGATCCTCCTTTCATGATTCCCAAATTAGTAACGGACATGAACCCTTTGCGGATCACCTGATTTCCCAATTTCCTTCCCGTCTTTGTTGATGCTTCTGACGACTGCTGGGCACTGTCAAAAATAATACCTTATAATAATAATAATAATAATAATAATAATAATAATAATAATAATAATAATAATAATAATAATAATAATAATAATAATAATAATAATGAATAATAATGAATAATAATAAATAATAATAATAATCATCATCTACCTCTTTTCCCCAGATTGGGGATGAGGTGCATATCATACACCGGAAAGAGAAAAGTAGTAGAAAAACATTGACTAACTCGAAAAGAAACCCCCTCCCTCTATCGTCCAGTCCATACCCTTAAGTGAGAGCTTATCCCAGACAGAAAAATCTACCCTAAAGTTTCGCGAGAGCGCGACGGACTCTTACTGTGGTATCTCGTTAATGTAGGTTTATCTCTTGGACCAGATGGCCCACAACCATACCCCCTCACAAAACCCCGCCATTCACTCTTATTATGCACCTTTCTTGTCGACTCTGCCAAACTTACATTCCTTCCTTAAGACATTCCTTTACTGACTCAGTCCACTTTTTCTTCGGTCTCCCAGCCAGACGATTTCTAGCACACTCACTACCATACATTTGTTTAATCAACCGAATAACATAAATCTTTTCCATATAACCAAACCATCTCAATGTAAGCCTTTCTTTACACCACACAACTGCCTAATGCGCTCATTCCTCATTTTATCAATTCTTCTCACATCTAACACGCCCTTAAGATTGTCCATCTGAACAGTTTGTACCTTAGATTTATATCTCTTATTTCATACAATAGTTTCACCACTATACATTAACACGGGTAACAACATACCTCATGCAAAACCCTAGCGCACTAAAGACTTAATCCAAACTTTCCAACCACAAAGGATTGAATTGCACAAGCCACCTTCCTAAAATTCACAACTTTCTTACTACATTTTGCATCATCATCATCCATTCCCTTTTCTTCCAACATATATTCTAAATATTTCAACTCTGATACTGGTTCCAAATGCTCCCCATCCAACATGACTTCACACCGAAGACTCTCTTCACTCACTACCATAACCTTACTCTTATTTACATTTACTTTCATACCCCTCCTTTCACACAACCTGCCAGACCTCTCTACCAATCCCCTCACTCTCTCTTCAGATTCGCCACTTCAAAACCAAATCATCCGCATACAAAAAGTATGGCACCCTCCACTCTCTCCTATTCTCCCTCATTCCAACACCTTCCCTTACCTCTAATTTTTCATCACTATCCATTTGCAAATTAAATAACCAAGGAGACATAACACATCCATGTCTCACTCCACTACTACTAATAAAAGAATCGCTTTCAACTCCATTAATTCTTGCACACGCTTCACTATCGTCATACGTACTTTTGATTCCATTCAAAAGCCTACCACCAACACCTGCCACAGAGCTTCCCTATTAATCCTGTCAAACGCCTGTTGCAAGGCCAAAAAACCAACATACAATTTATTCTTATTCTCTCTCATTTTCTCAATAATTTGTTTCGAAGTAAAAATCTGATCTACACACACACACACATACATACATCCTCTACCACTTCTAAATGCACCTTGTTCTTCACCAATCAGTCCTTCAGTCACTCAACGCACTCTTTCAACTAAAATACTAAGCATATATCTTCCCTACAACACTCAACTAATAATAATAATAATAATAATAATAATAATAATAATAATAATAATAATAATAATAATAATAATAATAATAATAATAATAATAATAATAATAATAATAATAAAAATAATAATGCCCAATAGGTTTCAATTTCAAGTATGGATATGAAAGTTTACAGGAAAATTTTACACCCTATCAATAATAATAATAATAATTAATAATAATAATAATAATAATAATAATAATAATAATAATAATAATAATAATAATAATAATAATAATAATAATAAATCAATTACCAAAATTTATCATGAATAGTGAATAAATGATCATCATCACGTAACATGCACCGGAAACAAAAGTAGTAGAAGAATATGACGCAAGTCGAAAAGAAAGACCAGCTTTCCCGCCCCCTTTATACCTTTTAGTGAAAACTGGTCACAGTCAGAAAATCCACCCTAGAGCTTCACGGGACCGCGACGGATCCTCACTATGGCATCTCGTCAAGGTAGGATTTATCCCTTGGCCCAGGTGGGCCACAATCATACCTTCTCACAAAACTCCGCAATTCACTCCAATTATGCACCTTTCTTTTCGCCTCTGCCAAACTCACATTTCCCTCCTCCAGGCATTCCTTTACTGACTCAATCCACTTTTTCTTCGATTTCCAGCACACTTACCACTATACATCCGCTTAACCAACCGACTATCACCCATCCTTTCCACATGACCAAACCATCTCAACATACTTTCATTTACCCGCTCATTTATCCCTTTCTTCACACCACACATCTCTCTAATATGTTCATTCCTCATTTCATCAATTCTTCTCACACCTAATACGCCCCTAAGATTGTCCATCTTAACACATTGAACTTTAGATCTATACCTCTTATTCCAGATTATAGTCTCATAACTATACATTAACACAGGTAACAACATACCCTCAAGTAAGATGGCGAGCTCAAGACTTAGTCCTTTACATCCACCAACGATTTAATTGCACCAGCCACCTTCCTACTACACTCTGCATCATCCGTTCCCTCACCATTTAACATATATCCTAAATATTTAAACTCAGACACTTGTTCCAGCTGCTCACCATCTAACATAACTTCACACTGAGGACTGTCCTCACTCACAACCATAACCTTACTCTTATCTACATTTACTTTCAAACTACTCCTTTTACACACCCTGCCAAATCTCTCTACCAATCCTCTCAAACTCTATTCAGATTCGCCACACAAAACCAAATTACCTGCATATAATAGGTAGGGCAAACTCCACTCTCTTCCATTCTCCATCATTCTAACACCATCCCCTGCCACCCCCCACCTCTAATTCTTTCATAACCCCATCCATATACAAATTGAATAACTAAGGAGACATAACACATCCCTGCCTCACTCCGATATTAATATTAAACTAATCACTTTCGACTCCATTTATTCTTACACACGTTTCACTATACATACTTCATACATACTTTTGATTATATACAGAAGCTTACCACCAACATCATATATCACTAACACCTGCCATAGACCTTCCCTATTAATCCTATCATACACCTGTTGCAAATCCATAAAACCTAAATACAATTTATTCTTCTTCTATCTCATTTTCTCAATCATTTGTTTCAATGTAAAAATTTGATCCACATCCTCTACCACTTCTAAACACCTTGTTCTTCACCAATCAGTCCTTCAGTCACTCGACGCACTCTTTCAACCAAAATACCAGCATATATCTTCCTTACAACACTTAATAAACCAATTCCCCTATAATTCCTACAGTTACCATTATCTCCCTTACACTTATCTAAGGGTACTATTACCGCTCTCCTCCAATCCCTCGGAACTATACCCTCCATAAACGCTTTGTTACACAATTTCCAAATGCAATCAATCACCATCTCGCCTCCGTTCTTGATCATTTCACCAGTAATTTCAACTATACCTGCAGATTTACCACTCTTCAACTTTCTCACTCTACCCATTATTACCTCCTTACTAATGACCTCATCCACAAAATACCTATTCCTTCTTGCACCATCAAACCCACACACATTCACTATCACCTCTTCATTCCTGCCAATGTTATGCAGATTTTCGAAGTGTTTCCTCCACACTCCCCTCACATCCATTTCATCAGTTACGAAATCACCATCCCTATTCTTTATGCTAAGCAGATTCCCCTTATTCTCATTCTTAACCTTTCGCGCTCACTCCCAGAAGAGCTTCCTTTTGCCTTGTAAGTCCCCATTCATCCTCCTTTCAAACTGTTCATTTACCTCTTTTTTCCTCCTACGGATGCACCTTTTAGTATTCCGTTTTTCCTCCTCATAAAATTCCAAACATCTTTCTTTTGAAACCTCATCATTAGCTTTTAGTACATTCAACCATGATGATTTTTACTTTTAACCGCTTGCATCACCTCTTCATTCCACCACTCACTGTTAACATTCTTTCCTACTTTAGCATATCCACGTACTACTTTTGCATTGCTAACAACCGCTTCCTTCATTTGCTTCCACATTTGTTCAATTTCAACTTCTTCACATTCAAGTGATTTACTTGCGAGCGTTCTTAAATACTTATCCTTATTACCTTGTTCCCTTAACTTCTCACTCGTAATTCTACCCACTTCCTTCCTCTCCATCCAAGCCCCCGCTAACTTAATTTTACATCAATCATCATAATGACTCGATAATAATAATAATAATAATAATAATAATAATAATAATAATAATAATAATAATAATAATAATAATAATAATAATAATAATAATAATAATAATAATAATAAAAAAAAAAAATAATCTATATCCATAAAAGTCTGATAACGGCCGTAAGTATCCTCCTATTAATATATTTTCAAAGATGAGAGATGATGAGATTGTTCAATTTAAAATTTTAAAAACTCAAATGATTTAATGAAATTAAAATTCTGAATAATATATCCATAAAACGATACAAATATAAAAGTCTATTCTTATTTTAAAATGTTTCTCTCTGTTCAGAAGTTATTTAATTCATATCAAAAAAATATCTAAAATTTGGGAATAAAATTCATAAGATAGACAAGCGCCTAAATTCGCAGGTTGTCAATAGTATCGGATATGTCAGCAATTAAGAGGTTCTTTAAGCTACAAAGTAGTACAACAACAACGCACTTACACACAGTAAATTAAAAAGTGAACACGAATTCGATTGCACACACACAATAGTTTAGTGTCATAATTTTTAACTTGTTAATTCAAAGTACAAACAGATTAATTAAATTGTTATGAAAGCTAAAACTCTAACCAATATTTAATAATTTCAATACTAGATATATAGAAAAGCATTAAGGTCAATATTTGTATAGTAGGAAATTAACTTAACTTTTCACAAAATTAACAATCTTTAAAAAGTTCAAGTAAAAACAAACGAAAATAAAAATGACGGATTAGAGAAAGCAACTACTTTGTTCTGAAAAGGGGAACACTTTATTATTAATAAAAAGAAGTAATAGTGTTACTGGTATCTAACTCAACTCAGCAACTGTAATTTTTTCACTTACTCGGGATTGCTTGATCCTCTTGTTTTGCGTAAAATCAAAGAATTCTCCGAATTAGAACTGCAATCATAAACTTTGAAAAGTGCCCTTCCCTAATTCTACGCTTTTTTATTTTTTTTTCCTGCTTCCTCTTTTATATTCAATAACAATTCCCATAAAATATTTCACTTAACTCTTAAAACCCAAAATTCTACACCCAAATTCAAATTATGTAAAATTCCAAATTGACAAACCAAAATTTCTAAAAACTTAATAAAAAATATAAACACATTTAATTGTGCACAATTTTCCATTGAAAATAAAGAAAAGCCAATTTTCAATCCCTATATAAATAGCCTGGATTGTATTTTTAAAACTCGCAAGCATTACATTCTAGTTATTTTTTTTTATCGAAAAATGTAAATAAACAAAACAAATTAGTAAAGAGCAGCAAATAAACAAAATAAGTAAAAACAGTTTCCCATATTTAGACTACATAAAAGCATTAAAATCTGTATGAAGAAAACTGATGTTATTATAAGTCCCTGCAACATTAACAAAGTGACCTAAAAATATTATTGTAGATTAAAATTATTAATTTTGAGGGGGATAAAGGTACTCCTCATAATAATAATAATAATAATAATAATAATAATAATAATAATAATAATAATAATAATAATAATAATAATAATAATAATAATAATAATAATAATAATAATAATAATAATAATAATAATAATAATAACAATAATAATTCTTTCTTTCTTTATCTACCTTTTTTTCCCCAAGATTGGGAGTAAGGTGCGCTACAAGCATCGGAAAAGAAAAGCAGTAGGAGAATATGACAAATGTCGAAAAGAAAGTCGAGCCTTACCGCCCCCTCTGTACCATTAATTAGTGAAAACTCGTCACAGACAGAAAATCCACCCTAGAGCTTCATGGGACCGCGACGGACCCTCACTATGGTAAATCGTCAATGTAAAGGTTCATCCCTTGGCCCAGAAGGGCCACAATCATGCCCCCATACAAAACCCCGCCATTCTCTCCTATCATGCACCTTTATTCTCGCCTCTGCCAAACTCACATTTCTCTCCTTCAGACATTCGTTCACCGACTCAATCCACTTTCTCTTCAGTCTCCCAGCCGGTTCGGTTACCCAACACACTCCCCACTATACATCCGCTTAACCAACCGACTATCATTCATCCTTTCCACATGACCAAACCATCTCAACATACTTTCATTTATTCTCTCATTTACCCCTTTCTTCACACCACACAACTCTCTAATAAGTTCAATTCCTTCATTTTCATTAATTCTTCTCACACCTAGAATGTCCTAAGATTGGTCCATCTGAACACATTGACTTAGATCTTATTACTTCTTATTTCCAAGGACCATAGGTCTCCACTACATACAATAACACAAGGTAACAACCATACCCTCATGTAAGACCCTAGGGCACTCAAGACTTAGTCCCTTTTACCATTCACCAAACGATTTAATTGCACCCAGCAACCTTTCCTGCCATTCACAACTTTCCTACTACACTCTGATCATCCCGTTCCCTTCTCATCCAACACATACCCTAAATATTTAAACTCAGACACTTGCTCAGCTGCTCACTCACCATGCTACATAACTTCACACCACGGACTCCTTTCACTCACAACCATAACTTATGCTTTTCTACGTTTACTTTCAAACCCTCCTTTTACAGTACCCTGCCAAATCTCTCTACCAATCCTCTCAAACTCTCTTCAGATTTTCGCCCACACAGAACCAAATCATGCCGCATATAATAGGTAGGCACCCTCCCACTCATCTCCATTCGTTCATCATTCTAACACCATTTCCTGCATATCACCTCGAATTCTTCATAACCCCATCCATATACAAATTGATAACCAAGGAACATAACACAACCCTGTCTCACTCCGCTATTAATTTAAACAATCACCATTGACACCATGTTATTCTTACACACGCTTCACTATCGTCACATACATACTTTTGATTCCATTCAGAAGACTTTCATCCTCTCAGGGTGGTCCCACTTACCTTAATTAGCTGCCATCCTCTATTCAATATAGCATCACTCCAACCTCCTCCCTTATTATTTTGTTTCTCTGTTCTGTCTCTTCTAGTCTTTTCCATTATCACTCTCAAAACGTACATCTTCTCCGACTGTTATTCAAATATTCTGTCCATTACCGTACTGCATGTTGCTGCTCCCAATAGTTAAAATTGCTGTTAACACACCTTCAAAGTCCACCCTTTTTCACCTCCACACCCATTTTGTCTATCTTTCAGTATTCTTTAAATGCAATTTTAATGATTGCCACCGTGATTTTTAGACCGGCAAAAACATATAGAGGAACTCAAAAAGGAACAGTTGCATTGCAACAATCAACAGTTAATACGCCAGGGGACAGGCGTACCGTTTTTGGTGTTGGAAATCAATAGGACACAAACAGAGAGGGCGGAGATACTTCAGTTGAACTGCAAATGTGAAGAACAGGGAGGAGGGAGGAAGAAAGAATTGGAGCAGGAACGAGGAAGATGAGGAGGGGGGAGGAGATAACTCTGGAAGAATTAGAGGTGGCTTTAAAACGAAGAAAGAAAAAAGAAAGAAAAAAGAAAAAAAAAAAAAAAAAAAAAAAAAAAAAAAAAAAAAAAAAAAAAAAAAAAAAAAAAAAAAAAAAAAAAAAAAAAAAAAAAAAAAAAAAAAACAGAAAAAACCGGTAAGATCACCGGGGGAGGATGGATACCCATAGAATTGATAAAAGGAGGAGAAAATGAAACGAAAAAATTTTGAATCTGTTTAACTAGGTGCTGGAACGAGAGGTGATACACTACCCCAGACATATGCGAGGAAACCACCGCTCTGCATAATTTATAGTTGCAATATATAAGGAATAAGGAGATAAATTGCTCTGCAGTAGACTGCAAAAACTACAGGAATTTCCTTGTGACACACATCTGGCCGAAAATATATGAGCAGAATTTTAGAAAGGTTGAGAATAGTAGTAGAGCCAGACTGGGAAAGAGCAGCACGGAATATAGAAAGAACAGAAACACGACGGATCTCTTTTTTGCTCTGAGAATTACGTTGGAAAAGGTATCGGAATTCAACAAACGAGCATATATAGCTTTCTAAGATCTGAACGAAAGCTTTCGATTAGTGGTTATATGGAATATTATGTTTGGTAGAAAGTTGAAGGAATCTCTGGAGAGTTTGTACCAGGAATAGTAAGTGTAGTAAGAACAGAATATGAGAAAAGAAATGGTTCGAGGCCTTGACCAGACGACCAAACACACCAGATGTATTCACTAAAAATAAGCCTGACCAGGTAGAAGTGCTGTCTCTCATCCATAAACTCTATCATGATCGTCGTGATCAGAATCCTATTATTGGAAACCTAAATTAATATATTCAGTTCTCTCTCCGCTTACAATATATATACAGTCTCAATCGATATTGGTTTATACAAATCGAGATAAAGATGGATTGTCACACCATCCGTGGATATTCTGAGCATTCCTCATATAGACGCGACTGACATTTTACGCTTCACCAATCGACGTTCCCTTTCGAGCTCCCAACATCGGTACGGGCACTTCTTGTGACCGAGAGCTCTGAGAGGAAATACCAGCAGATATACCTTCCCTACAACACTCAATAAACTTATCCCCTATAATTTCTACATAATAATAATAATAATAATAATAATAATAATAATAATAATAATAATAATAATAACTATAATCATGAATGAAAAGTATTAAAAATGTTCAAAATACGTACGATTTTGTTGAAACTTGGACTATTAAAAAATGATTCCAAAAATATCTCGTCTTGGAATATAGCTCGCGAACACATAAGTGAAAACATAGTAGAGTACAAACGGACAACACAAAAAAAAAGCAACACACTCGGAAGTTTTAGGACTTGTACATTGGCGCAAAATTCAAATGGAAAGTCTTCGTGAATTTGTTATTCATGTAGGCCAACTCGCAATCGTTCATGAGTAAAATGCTTTCCTTACAATGTTGTTCCCTCTCTCGTATGTGAGTCGTGATTATCCTTTCGGTCTCCTCTTGCAATCGAGGATACCGTGACATCTTTTCAAGAGAAAACAATTATGAAGTTGAGACATTTAACAAGTTCCCAGTAATGAGCTTACAAAATAGAAAGGAATAGCCTTAATGCAAATAGACGTAAAAAAAAATAACCGCAAATATTTTCAATTTATCATCAAATAATTATAGCGTGCGATGGTGGGTATCCCCTCACCTAGGGAAAGGGAAAAGTCAGTTCTGAATACAGGTGCCTTCTTGGTTACGTTTACATCACCAGGTTTGAAGTCAAATGTGTGTGTGTGTTCTTATCTTATCATTGTCAATCTATTTAATAGTTTTGCGAGTGTTCAATTAATCCATTATAGTGTAGAATTTGCTTCTTTAGAGATCAATGTATCAAAATCAATTCATAAGAGAGAGAGAGAGACTGTTTGTTTCTCTTTGAATCATCGGAACCACTGACTCATTCATCTGTATTGACAAATAATTTAATCATCAATTTCTTTTTCTTTCTTTAATCATTTGCAATTGTTTTTTCCAACAAATTCGATTCATTAACCACGTGATTTCAATCTTCAATTCTTTATGCCAAAAAAAAAATAACGACCGCTCATCTGGTCCAATATTACTTTTATTGTTTCTCTTGTCGCTGATACTTGAAAAATTCTGTTGTACAAAAAGAACGATTGTTAAGGCGATATGAGAAGGCCGCTAATTCGGGAGCAATCCCTTATTCTTATTAAGCCGACCTGTGTTGTAATTATTTAATCTCCTAGTGTGTCACTACAATTATAGCCTAAACCCATTTGGTTATGAGCAATATTTTCAAAAGTACATTAATTAAATTGCTAAATTTTATTACTTTCTTAAAATGATTGTGGATGTGAAGATAAAGGAGGGATTATTTCGAAGGCACTTTCTTCGTTTTTGATAGTTGTTCTTCTTCATTTTCTTCCCTTAGGCATTTTCAATAACAGCTCACTTAAAGTGAATTCTATATTCCCATTATTAATCTAAGCCAAATTCATCCAAAATCAAAAGTATTGAACTGATTATTCATTTATATTTAAAAAGTTTATTCTTATTATACTTGTCTGGGTTCATTAAACATAACGTAAATTATAATAAAAGTTAAGAAAAGTAATTACAGAATAGATGGAAAACACATTGTAACAAACTACCCAAGCAGGTTGAAAATGTGGGGGGGGGGGGGGGGACTATTAAGACCATTCCCTCAATTACCCCAATCCGAATTTAACTCCAATCAGTTAGTTCTTTCCCTTTCAATGACCCAAATGAATTCTCTTTCGACCCAAACCACTATCCTTTGTTTAAAAAAAAAAATGGCAGCAGCATCAGAAATATTTCTCTGTTAAAATTGATAATGAAATTAATTTTTTATTCGCTTACTGGGTTACTTTATTTTACATTACAATTTATATGATCAAATTACATTCTCAAAAACGATTTAATTAAGCCAACAAATAAATAAATGAACGAACTTACGAAGAAATCATCATTATTAGTCGGTCTTTAAGAACATATGAACACAAATACAATCGGTCAGAGTTGAAAATTCCCAACCCTCTCTATTATTTAATTAAACTACAATATTTATCATTACCATTTTAATAATCATATGTACTTAATTAACCAAACAAACAAGGTATATAAAATTTGGTTGCATTTGCTGTATCAGGCATTAATTATATGAAAGAAAGAAAGGAAATCTTAAAAGTGGAATAAATAAATGAAGATCCTATAAGTAGAATAACTGAGTAAAATGTGATAGGTATCCATGCTTATTTAATTTATATATGGATGCGGTGATTTAAGAATTTATGGTAGGAATGGCGGGGGAGTACTCAGACTGATGATGGAGAATCGAAGAGAGTGGAGGGTGCCTTGCTTATTGTAAGCAGATGATTTGGTTCTGTGTGGCGAATCTGAAGAAAGTTTGAGAGGATTAGTAGAGGGGTTTGGCAGTGTGTGTGTAAAAGAAGGGGGTTTGAAAGTAAATGAGGAATAAGCGCAAGGTGATGGTGATGGGTGAGGAGAGTCCCCAGTGTGGAATCATGTTGGATATTAAACAACTGGAACAAGTAACAGAGTTTAAATTTTTATTCTGTACGTTTGATGAAAAGGGAACGGATGATGCAGTGTAGTAGGAAAGTTGCTGGTGCAATTAAATCTTTGGTGAACGCAAGGAGACTAAGTCTTGAGTGTGCTAGGGTTTTGCAAGAGGCTATGTTGTTATCGTTGTTAATGTATATTAGCGAAACTTTGGTGTAGAATAGAAGGTATAGATCTAAGATGCAGTCTGTTAGGATAGATAATCGTAGGGGTGTGTTAGGTGTAAGAATTTATAAAATGAGGAATGAACGAGTTAGAGAGCTGTGATGCGAAGAAAGGGGTGAATGAGAGAATAAATTAGTGTATTACGATAGTTTGGTTAGATGGAAAGGATGGATGATAGTCGGTTGGGTTAGCGTGTGTGTATATAGGTGTGTATGTGCGCTAGGAGTGGACCGGCTGGGAGACAAATAAAAAATGATTGAGTCCTTTAGAGAGAGTCTGAAAGAAAGGAATGTGAATTTAGTACAAGCACGAGGATTGGTTCATAATAAGAGTATATGGTGTGGTTTTGTGAGGGGGTTTGGTTGTGGGCTTGGCCCCAGGGGATACTACAGTGGGTGACTACCAAGATGATGTGAAAATTCAGACAAGATTTTGGACGTGACGGTCTTGCATTTAGGGATATGAGGGGAGGTTGTGGGAGGAATTTCTTCTTTATCTTCTTCGACTTAGGTCATCTTCTACTTAACTATTGTTCCCAGTGAAAGTTCTGTACCAAATCTACGATCTTTGGGGACCCGTGGGGAGAGTAAAGAAAGAAAGAAAATAATAATAATAATAATAATAATAATAATAATAATAATAATAATAATAATAATAATAATAATAATAATAATAATAATAATAATAATAATAATAATAATAATAATAATAATAATGATATAGTTATTATGAATGTATCACCCCTACATGTAGAAATCGGATAGAGTAGTCAAAAATGGTCGATGCAACTGAATTCAGTTAAATATAAATGTGTGAATTGTGAACCAATCGACAACAATATATGTTAATAATTTATTCGCATTTGGGAAAATTTTACTTCTAATATAACGATACTAACTATTAATGAATCTGTAAAATAATTATTATGGTTTTAAACAGGACTACGGAGCCGGTGACATTTTTTGGGGGGTGGAGTCAGAGCCAATTTTGGGGGTGGAACCACATTAGCATATTTTAAAATGACAGAGTCGGAGACATTTTAAAATGATGGAACGTGGAGAGCTGGCCAAAAAAAATTACCGACTCCTCAGCCCTGTTTTTAAAAAAGTTTTAAAGAGCATCTGTATGCTACTACTTGCCCCTTCCTTCCTTCCTTCCTCACTCACCTTCGAAGCACAAATACGGACAACATTTGACAACTCTTGAACGACTAAATCGACACACTTCAAACTCGGTTCCTTAAGCCTCGCTATTTGACCCTTAACGATAGCGTCGAAGGCCATATCGGGAGTAAAGAGCCCCACTCGAATACCACGAATATTCCGAATAGCAAAAGCTATCTCTCTCCGCAGGTCTTTCTCGTCAAATTCTATCCGGACAATTTCGTAAGGAAAGCGTTCGTGGAAGAGTCGGTTGATCTTTGCACCACCAGATAATTCATTAGTATTGACGAGGGCAGAACCCGATCCCTCTATGGCCCTTTCAAAGTCGTTTTGTAACTGCTGAATCATTCTGAAATGAGAAACAAAACATTTATTCTAGTACTGAAACAACACAATAAGTTTTTAAACTTTTATGAACAAAGTTTAAATATAACAAATATCGATTACGACTAGTCGGAACGTGTTACATAGGAGGGCCAGAATTAGTATACATGAACCAAAGTTTAACTCGTATTTACAACATTAGATAAATTGTAAGCCAACAATATTTAACAAATGTTATTCATTCTTTTCTTTTTTATGGTTAAATATGGATACACACAAAGTCACTTTCCAAATTAAACAAAGCTCTTCAAAAGTTAGTAACAAATTTTTAAACCATCATCGATTATTAGTGACAAATAAAAATAAAAAAATATATTAATTCCTTGAATTTTGGGTTATTAATATTACATTAATATTTAAATGAATTATATAATTTTTACACCAAAATAATAAACGTCTTCTAGCAAAAATATCTTGTGTAAAATCTTTGAAATTAAACTAATTGAAACTAAAATATATATATATATATACATATACTACATTTATATATATATACCACATATATATAAATATATTGTACGCCCTTGTATATAACTATATATATATATATATATATATATATATATATATATATATATATATATATCAAATTACAAAACGGCGTCCACACAGGGAGCCATTTCTCTCTATTTTTATTCAACTTTTCACTGCGGACCCTAACCCATCAATCCACCAAAGCTTATTACTTATGCAGACGATCGGTCTCTTTCCCAACACCCAGACAATAAGCTTTAGCCACTTTACAACATACCCAGAGAATATCTACATTTATTAGAAAATTGGTTAATCTCCAACAGAATGACCGCATCCTCACTTAAGTCTTCCATCACCCTTTTAACCACTGACCGTCATCAATCCTCCCTCCATCCCATAATCACCCTAAACAACAATCTCCTTCCATTAAACAAAACCACAAAATATTAGGACTTACCTACGACACTCATATGACGTTCTCAACCCCACATCGACCAAATCACTTCCGCAACTCAACGAAAACTAAACACCCTCCGAACCCTTTCCCAAAACACAACTTCAGCGACAGGAAACACACACTACTATATATAAACAACTTCTTAGAACAAATTTAAGCTACGCCTCTCCAGCATGGTTCCCAGCACTCTCAAAATCAAACAAATAAATTACAATTTCTCAAAATACTGCCCACTGGAGTATCACCGGAGGTTGCACAAAGCCACCCCAAATCAACATTTACAGTAGAGCCTCCATCCTCCCATTTCCACACATCTGGAGATGGTGGGGACTCAATTCTATCAGAAAACCCGTAACCCAACCCACCCTTGTCACCAAATCCTCTTCAATCACCCCCCTTCTTCACCAGCACAATTCTATTACAACACTTACAATATAATTCCCCCTCCCCCTCCTTTAGGTCATGGACTACACACATATCCTACCCATCCAACAAACACTTACCTCAAAACCGCCCAAATATCAATTTATTTAACACCCCCTCCCCAAAACTTTCCCCTAGAGAAGAAACGCTGTCCAGAAAAGGCCAAATGGACATCGCCCGGAGCAGATCAGGTCACCACCCAAAACTCATGCAATATAAATATAGATTTAAATTAGACAATGTCACCTCCCCCAATTGCACCACATGTCACAATTCTCAAGATACAATAGAGCACCTAATTCTGAGGTGCCCTCTCTACGCCCCCCACGCCGACTTCTTTATATCCTCTCTCCATGCTGACCTGGGACACCCGGTGGCTGCGAGCTACACTGGAAGCGTTGTGGCCCTCATCATTAAAGGTGGGCCAAGGGCAGAAATGTTACCACCCTGCATATATATATATATATATATATATATACCTTACTCTTATCTCCTCATATACCAATATATATATATATATATATATATATATATATATATATATATATTAGATATATATATATATATATTAAAATATTAAATAAATTTGGCCAAATTTACAAAACAATTATATGTTACATTGTTATGGTAAATCAAAATGAGAGTTCGACGATCTCTCAATGATATTAAAAAGAAACTAGCAAAAAAGTCCGAATATTAATAATAATAATAATAATAATAATAATGATAATGATAATGATAATGATAATGATAATGATAATGATAATGATAATGATAATGATAATAATAATAATAATAATAATAATAATAATTGCAAAACTGAGAAAAAAAAAAATTTGACTTCCTAAAGAGAAGAAAAAAAATGTGCAGTCAACAAATTATTATAATAAACTAATAAACAATATTTAATATGAAAAAGTAGAAAAGAGAAATTGCCTGTAATATATCAAGGTTGAATATTACCTTCACCTTTTAAGAGATTTATTTAATTTTTCAGTTTGGTGCTTGATGTGTTCCATTTTATCTTTATTAGTAATAGTATTAATAAGCTTTAAAGAAATAAAATCACAAATTTTAACAAAATGAACGGTCTGAATAAATCCAAATACTAAATCAGCCCACGAAAACAAATACATAATAATTGCACAGCATAAATTTTCTTTCTTAACATCTCTTAAAATGTTTAATCAGTTACCAAATAATGCTACACAGACTTAAATATTGAATATAAAGAGGGCTTAACCGTTACTCATTGTAATTATGTAGCATATGATCGAATGGGTTTAGCCTCAACACCTTAAAAATCATTATTAAAATAGTTAAACACTTTTCTACTCCATCTTGACTAAGAAAAAGAAATACACACACACACACACAAAATTCTAAATAAAGAGAAAATTAAACAAAAACAGCAGAAAGTAAAGCGAAATTCAGAAATTTATCGCCATTAACATTGCTGAATGCAAATGCCTTACTTGCAAAGGAGAAAAACATAACGAACTCTATCTTGTTCTTTATCTCTCCTGCAAAAAAATTCTTTCTATTGACAATATAAAGGGAGATTTTCACAATATAATTATTATGGGGTCTAAAAATTACGGAAAAGATTAAAATACTGACTGCAAGAGTAAGAGGTAAAAACTGTTAATATAATTTTTCTTCAATTATTTTTAAACCTTAATTTCTCCAACTACATTCAGCGAATTTTAGATCCTCTCTATATTTCATATTAAAAAACAAAATGGGTTGATCTTTCTTAAAAGTTTAGCAGCTGTTTTATACTATAAACAATTGGTCCTTACTTTTTTAGCTTCTCTACACAAATGGTAAAGTAATATATAAAAACAAAAAAGGTGGAACCAAGCTCTTCACTTCCAACCTCTTTTATTCAAAATAGATTAATAGATTCTTCAAAAATTTGGAGTGAAACAAATTAAAACGATGTAGGAGCAAAGGAAATGATAAATAATCACAAGTTTATCAAGATCATGTATTTCTGCACACACACACACAAACTTTTAAAAGAATGTTCACCAAAATTCAAGGAATGCTAACCTAACGATAAAAGATACTTACTGCAACATAGCTTTGGTTTTAATTGCTGGATCATCAGGTCTAAAGTATTTATATTGCTCCACTTCTTTTTCCATTGACAAAAGCTGTTTCTGAAGTTTATCCCGAAGACCTGGCAATGTTTCCCTGATGTGATTCGTCAATTGTTGATTCAATACTCTTTGTAGAAATGGGGTTCCCATGCGGTCCGCTATGTGACGGTATGCTGGATGTGACAAGAAAAATTTCCGTTCTGCAGCCATGGCCGCTTTAATGTCTTTCCTTCCATCGATGTCCTAAAATATTATAATTTATGTAATTAAACTCTTACTATTGACAACCAAAAATGGCATACTACTTAAAAATGTCTTTCGTTCTTTTGTTCATATCTCTTTCTCGCATATATTCAATTGTACATTTTGATGAATCAGAAATCCTTTATGCAACTTCAAGGTATAATCTACTGCAACAAAACTCCTTCTCTCTCTCACTCTAAACCAACAAATTTGTAACTATGAAAAAAATGGTTTCCTATTAATGAAGTGTAAAACAAATATATTAAGATTGAGGAAATTAATAGAAGAATAAAATAAATATAATAATAAAATAATAATATAACCAAAGGATTAATAAAAAATTAAAGTGGTAACAAATATCTAAGAATCTGATTCTCCTCCATCTCAAATCTAACGTCACTCCTCTAGCGTCGAAATCTCTTTAGGGCCATACTTGTTCCCATGTATTTAGGGTATAGACTATATATAAATAATATATTCTACGTGTATTATTTAATATGTGTACTATAATAAAGATACATATATATATTAATATAATAAATCCCTTAAATATCAATATGTATAAGATATATAGTATAATACTAATAATTATAAATATATATAATTATATATTTAAACATGGCGAAGCAGATCCTAGGGGGGTCAAGTTGCAGTGCTAATATATATATATGACAAGAACAAATATTTTAATACATATACATCTACCATGTTAGATCTTACGTATATATATAAGTATAAAGATATATAAATATGTATTGGTATCTAGGAGTATAAATATAATTAATTTTAATTAGTGCGCAACGTTTAAATTTTTATTCTGCAATTACTCCAAGATGCAGAATGCTTCTGTCAGGAATAAACAAAGTTAAATTTGTCTTATTGATTTAAAAGCTGTGCATCCGCAAATGTCACTGACATCGAAAGTCTACGGGAGAAAATGTGCAGCAAGATGACAAGGTCTGTATCGAACAGCACAACTAGTTACTAACGCCAATAGTTGAAGAGAGGCGAAAACCATTAAAACTTTAGAAAAAAGCTAATAAGATGAACGTTAAATTAATTACTACTTCATTAGCTATCGATTGATGTATTTTCAGTTTTCTACTACTGGAAGCCCTTAAAACATCGTCTGTAAACAGATAAGGGCGTCCTCATAATTTTTATTCGCCAAGATTTAGGAGTGATCCCCCCCCCGCACCCCCTGCCTACGCCCATTAATAAGAAGCCTTAAAAAATATTGGAAACAACTTATGAAGAACTGCACACAGAACCGGAATGTCGAGCAATCAATAAGGAAAATGCCAATAGACTATATACATAAATGATGTTCTAGTGGATCAGGAGCGTAAAGAGGTAGTAACGTAGGTTAGGTTACGGTCTAGTTAGGTAATTAGGTTACGTTAGAGGCCCTCTATGGGGCGGCGGTGTGCAGTTTAAGGGGAGGTGAGGCAGCGATTAGAAGTTAACAGTCTATCACAGTACGTCTACTGCAATATATGTTAAAACAAAAAGATATTCAATTCACCATAGAAATACTTATCGTTCCATAACCAGTCTACCATCGCGGAAATTTTTGATCCAACGCCTTCCCGAGCGTATAAACGTGTTACCAATTGATATATAATATTATATTGATAATAAATAATTATATATAGATATATATATATAATATATATATAATATATATAATAAATATATAATTATATAATTATATATAAATATATATAATTATTTATATTATTATATTATTACGATGATAATAATATTATATAAAATATGCGTACTATAATAGTAATAATAGTAGTAATAATTAATATAATAATATATATATAAATTATATAAGTATACTATATCCTAATTATATAAAAAATTAATTAAATATAGTAGAAATATATATATATATAAAGTATATTATTACTATGCGAGTAATGTCTAAGCTATTCAATATCACTTCATTTTCTCACCATTTCTCTTGCCGATACGGTCTTCTCCTTGTAATTCTCTTTATCGTAGATAAGAACTGTGTTTATTTTATTATATTCTTTTTATAATTTTATATATATACAGAAATCTAGGATTTTTGTGTAGCCATTCTCAATTCTTTAATAATGTTCTAATGCGGCTCAAATAGTAATGAATATATCACTGCCCAGACGCCAACTCGATCTCTTCAACACCTCCCCATGTAAAGTTATAGCTTCAATTTCATCAATCATGGATCTTTAAGATCTTGTACGTGCCGTTTTTCTTTAAATAAAAATAATTTGTGAAGTTCGTTTAAAAGTAGAATTTGTAAACCATAATCATCAGTCCATATGAGTAGTCATATTTAACAAACTATTCCATTACAAACAGAAATATTGGTTTTCTCACATATTGCATACTTTTAATTTTTCTGTCAACATCTTAAATTAGTAAAATTATAGCCAACCATATTGTCAAGCATTTACGTAGTCAGACACCAATATACTCTTATACTTAATAGTATATAATAATATTAAATATAATTATACCCTATCTCATCTCATAAGCTATAATATTATATACGAAGTATATATACTATAATTCTATATATTATAATATCTATATATCTAATATCTAATAACATTTATATAATATAATATATATATATATAACTATATAATATACTATAATAAATAATTATATATTATATATCTTATATAATATAATATATAAGATAAGTTCATAAGTAATATTTCGGGGGGGTTCTTTTTGGGCAGTACAATTTGAAAAGGAAGAACCTCAGTATTAACGAATCAAAATGGTCGGCGAAAAATGAAGAAGATACAATAAGTCACTAGACTAACAAGAAACAATCCCTCGCTACTTTCTCTGCATATTTCGGCAGGATGAAGACCCACACCCAGGCCAGCACCTCTCCGAACCCGTCAAGATATAAGTCCAGTATTTTGTACCTAGCGTGTCCGTAAGATGCATAGTCCAGCGAAAAATGACATGGAAGAAATACGTTGGCATTGATCTATGATTTCGACTGAGAGAAAAAGAAACAGTACTGAAAGAGTGTTGGATTCCCACTAAAAGACCTATAACTGTTATATTTGAAGATGCTACCGTCACTAAAGGGAAATTCAATTTATGATGGTTGGCAGACATATTCACTCTTTGGCCGACATATTCCAGGCACGCTAAAAGGGAACATTTTGCATTTTGTATTTTAATTCCACTAATAAAATTAGGAATATATTGTACCCACTTCCATTCTTTAATTAATAAACACCTTTCACCTAAATATAGATATGTCATTGCGGTTTGTAAGGGACATTACAAACACACGTATCATATAAACTGCCTGCGAGCTGCAATCAATTATTCTACAGGACGTCGGTAGATCATCCAATAACCAACATTGTAAAAAACATATAAGAAAATAAAAAAATGTATCCTCAATAATTTCATGTGTGACATTTCGGTACGGCAACGATCTACAGCGTTCGGGCTAACTCCATGACGGGGAAGTGCCTGCACAGATTTGGTGCGCTTGCGAATACTTGATGCCGGAGATCAAGTCATCTGAAACCATTTTGAAAAGGGGAAGAAAAATGCCACATACCAATCAGTTCAAAGAAATTTCATACGTATTTGCACGGTAGGAAATTTACATTGGTCACTGATCATAGATCTTTATTATCAATTTTAGGTTCGAAAGCAGGTTTGCCGACTATGGCAGCAGCAAGATTGCAGAGATGGGCGATCATTTTAGCAGCATATCAGTACGACTTTGTATTCAAAGCTTCAAATCAAATAGGAAATGCCGATGCGCTTTCAAGACTCTCAGCGGAAAATCATAGTAACGAGAATGATAAAAATGTTTTTGTTATTGCAGCTGCTGAGAGTAAAGCATTAATAGAGAAGATTGTAAATGCAACAAGAAATGATATCGTATTAGGAAAAATACACCGGAACTTAATTTCTAATATTTAGTTGGAAGAATCTAAAGATGTAAAACTTTATTTACAAATCTGATCAAATTTAAATACAAATCATGGATGTGTTCTGGGAGGGGCTCGTGTAGTTATTCCTAAATCATTAAGAAAAGATGTTTTGGAAGAGATTGATGAAGAACATTTAGGAATGGATAAAGCAAAAGCTCTTGCAAGGTCCTTTATTTTGTGGCCAAATAAGGACAAGGACATAGAGGCCAGTGTTCGCCCTTGCACTGATTGTTCTGCATTTCAGAATTCTCCAACAACATATAGAGTACATCCATAGTAGTTATCACAAAGGGCGTGGCAAAGACTGCATATTGATTATGCAGAACCTTTTAATGGATTCTGTTTTCTCATTGTGATAGATTCATACAGCAAATGGCCTGAAGTGATTCAAACTACAAAAACAGATTCTACTGCTACCAAGAAAATTCTTATGAGGATTTTTGCTACACAGGGATTACCAGAACACATAGTTACTGATAATGGTAGACAGCTTATATCTTAAGATTTTGAGATGTTCTTAAAACACAATGGTATTTTGCATTCTAAATCAGCCCCGTTCCATCCATCAACAAACGGAGAGACTGAAAGATATGTCCAAGCTCTCAAAAAGAAACATGAAATGCCGCAATGCTGATTACAAAAACATTGATACCGAAATTAATAGATTTCTATTATCGTACAGAACAACACCTCATTCTAAGACTGGGATTCCTCCTTCACATTTATTAATGAACCGACATTTAAGAAATAAATTAGATCTAATGCTACCAGATCTTCAGAACAAAAGAACTTCATCTCAATGGAAAAATTTACAGGAAAATAAATTTCAAAATTTCAGAACTTTTGATCCTTCGACACCCGTATGGGCAAGAGTATATATACAACTCAAGCATGAAATTGGAGCCAGCAATCGTAGATAAAAGACTTGGCAATATACATTATGATGTTGCAACAGAGAGCAGGACTATGAAACGGCATGTGGGCAAACTGCAGCCAAGACATGAAGATTCTCCTCCCATACAAAGGACCTGAACAGAGCAATGTAGACGTATTCTTCCATCAAGACAATCTCGTGGTGTACCTCCAGAAAGATACGTTCCTTCTTAAAAAGGGGGAGATGTTGTATGTATATATAGTTTTGTTATGTGTGTAATATATAAATGAAAATTCCTTATTTTTCCCTTTCAGTTGGTTAGTAATGTGCAAAAACTATTTTACTTTGCATATGATTTCAATATAGAAACTCTTTTGTGTCAGACTTCGTTTCCGTAATATATAGAGCAGACCTAAAATTTTGATTTCCCTTTAAGACGTTTTGACGAAGATGGGATATATCTTATATATTATATTTATCTTCGTACGTTAATTAGGTGTGTTTATTGTTGACAGGTACGTGTAACTTGTAAACACACACACACACACACACACACATATATATATATATATATATATATATGATATATATATATATTATTTAATGTATATATAGTTGAATATAGTATAGTAATTATATATATGATATATATATATATATATATATATTATAGTATATTATATAGTATAGTATATTAGTATAGGTATTTATTATGATATATTATATATATATATATATATATATATATATAGATATATATATATATATATATATATATATATATATATATATATATATATATATATTACATATTATATATATATAATTATATATATAATGCTTATGATATTATTATATATATATATTATTTTTGTGAGTTAGTGGGTACAGGCCCAGCCACGGCTCAACAATGAAGCGGCCACACGGCTGCGAAAATCAGCACCAGGGAAGGGCCCTGTCATATCGTTGTTTCATAATGTCAAAGAGAAAGATTTGATTGGTGAAATGAATATTCAGTGAAAATCTCAAAATAAATAAACAACCTAAATAAAATTTTAGTCCCTGCAAATTGTTTGAATGAGTCTTAAGATTAACTAACAAAAGTCAAAATGCTATAAGAATATTCACTTCTTGAAGATACAAGAAAATATGGTTACTGCGAAAGTGGGAAGATTCAGATATGATATGGGATAATCTTATAGGTATATATAGTTATTATATATATATATATGAGTATGTGATATATTATATTATATATATATATATATTATATATATATATATATATTATATATAATTAGTATATATATATATATAGTATATATATATATGATATATTATATATATGAGTATAGTATATATATATATCAGGCTTGGTTTCAAGTACATTTTGTCAAGTACAGTACAAGTACTCTAGAATTGGTTCAAGTACAAGTACTGCTAGAATTGTTTCAAGTACAAGTAGAAGGTACAAGTAACATGGTATCAAAGTACAAGTAAGAGTATACCAGTATTTTGTAAAACTGTGCATGAATATATATATATTATATATATATATATATAGTATATATATATAATAGGTATTATAATATATATAGTATATATATATTATATATATAGTAGTAGTATATATATAATATATATATATATATATGATGATAGATCTTCATCATCACCACCTGCACGCTTCTCTCCGCCCAGACTGGGGGTATATAAGGGTGCGTAAACATTGCACCGGGAAATGCATGAAAGTAGAGTTGAAAAATATTAAGCAAGTCGAAAAGGAAAAGCTCTTCCTTACCTCCCCTTTATTACCTTTTTGTAAAGAACTCGTCCGCAGTTCAGGAAAATGCCACCCGTAGAGCTTCACGGGACCCACAGCGGACCCCTCACTGTAGCATCTCGTCAAGTGTTTGGTTCATGCCCCTGCCCCAAGGTGGAGCTACAACGCATACCCTGCAATTACTTAAAACTGGCCAACCTTCCCTCCTTTATGCACCTTCTCGCTTGCCTCTCAAATCACATTTCTCTCCTCCAGGCATTCCTTTTTGACTCAAAACACGTCCACAAAGTTTCAAGCTTTAATGCAAGACAAATATAGAATTTATATACAATAATTGAAGATGATTATACATAACAATAGAAGATTTAATTATTATCCAGCGGTGTGCTCTATTAGTTTAATAATATCTATATTCCTATACAGCGCCCCGGATGATTTAAATCATCATGAGATATGTTTCCTCAGATTCTATCTCTCGGGATTCCGCTACATCTAATATTAAATGTGAATGTTATGGTCTTGTTACCTTTCCTTTCATCCATTCTCGTTGTACACTTTTATTTTGCAAAGTCTTACCCAACACCTCCCTTCTCCAATTTTGAACCTGGAAGTCGCTTCTACGAGAATCCACAGATTCAATTTTTTTCAAGTGGGATGCCCCCACCTATATTGTGAAAATAGACTATGAGGGACGCTCTGTATCTTCTAATTCCATTTCGTGTTTTGGCGTACATTATGTGTATCCAAGAACGGTTGCTCCTCCGGGGGTAATGTCCCATCCTTCTGCATTCCTCTTTGAATTGTTCCTGTGGATTTTCTTCTCTACTATTGGCAATTGCACTTGCTCTGTTTGCTGCTGCTAAAGACCCGGTTCAAAATGAATTCCATTGGGTTTTCACAACCTCTCTACATCAGTTGATCTGAACGCCGTACCGTTATCCATCATAAGTTGTTTCATTGGCCCCCTTTCCACAAGCACTTCCTCCAACTTCCTAATGATTTCTCTTGCCGTCTCATTATTCAAAACTTTCCAAATTGCTAATCTGCTCGGTCCGCAATCAACAATTGACAGGTAGTGCTTCCCTTTGTAATGCGTGACGTCGATCGCCACCCTCCACCAATTCCTGCTTACTCCTAATTCCCCTTTCCCGAACCTTACTGGCGCAGGATCTATTGATTGGCACGCTTTGCAATCCTTCACGCATTTCTCCACCACTTTCCTCGTGGCTTCCGGTACAACCATCTTCGTCAGATACAAGGTTCTATTCACCCCAAAATGATGTTTTTCGTGCAAATCCTTAACTTCCTTTTCGATATTCGCGACGGCAGCAATTTCCTCTTCCCTCTGCTCTCCTTCTTCGAAAATTCCCATCCAAGATTTCCTGACTCTGGTTAAACTATCAGCTTTATTCATCTCTGATCTTACAAACTTTACACTCACTGATAACCCGAACTCTATTATCAGCTGACTTAGAACCCCCAATCTTCTCTTGATTAGCATTTCTGCTGAGCCTCTTGTTTTCACTCTTCTTTCCATTGTAATTGCTGAACCTAACCAATTGACTACCGTCATCGAATCTGTTTTAATTTCCAGCTCTTTCAGACCCCACTTTAATGCCAAATTCACTCCTCTAATAACCGCTTCTAATTCTGCAACGTTAATATGACCCACGTCGTTCTTCTTTTTCTGATCCACGATCCGTCTTCAACAATCTTTCCCCCAATTTCCAACGCCGCCCCTATGGCCAGATTGCTTGCATCACACCATACTACTCCCTTATCTTCATCCGAAACCCTCCAAAAACCTTTTACTGGGTCTCTTTCCTTCACTTCGTCTAACATTTCCTTTAATACTCGAATGACCTTATCATCGACCAAATCATTCCAACTCTTTCCTTCCACATGTCTTTTTAAATAGCTTGTGGCTACCCTTAGCCAACCTACAACCGGGTAGTGTCCCACCAATTTACCACAAATTGAGAATACTTCTCTTCTTGAAAGATTCCCTTCCTTTAGGTCTGGTAATTCACCACCTCTTCTAAACTCTAATTTCCCTTCTTTATTTTTTATTATTTTCAATCCTAACACTCTGTTATCCACAAGACCTTCTACTGGTTTCGTCACCAACCCATAGCTTGCTAAATATAAGACTACATCTTCCGCTCCTACGATGTCTTCATTCACAATTATGTCATCGATGTAATGGCTGGTCGCTTCTCTTATTCTTTCATCCTGTGCCAAAACCTCTCTCAAAATTCTCATCATTATCCTTGGAGCGCAATTTATTCCGAAACCCAATCTAGTTAAGTAATACATCTCTCCTTTAAACTTCACCACCTGATATTTCCAAAGACTTTTATCTACCCTCAACTGCAAGTACGCCGCTTTCAAATCCACCAGCTTAATTTTGCCTTTTTTTCTCCTCCAAACCCTTAGAGTTTCATCACATGCAACTATCTCATCTCCAGTATGGCATTCTATGTGATCGTTTAACTTCCTGAAGTCCAACACTGGCCTTATTTTTCCTTTAGACTCTTGGTTCACTGCCATCATTGGAATCACATTCTTTCCCTCCTTCTCACCCTGTTCCACTTTCTTTAAAATACCTTCTGAGATCCATCTCTCGACTTCAGTATTAAACTTCTCTTTTATATCTCCCTTCATTGTTCCCTCATAACACTCCACAGAATTCCTCCAATCCGGACTCCTGCCTTCTTTCCATTTCCACCGCACTTCCCAATAATTCCCATCAAAATACGCATCAAAGTCCCTATCTTCTATTTTCAAGGTTTTCTTCCCTTTTACCGCCGCAACCCGAATATCCTTCCGCTCCTCCTTCTCAATACCAAATCTTACTCCATCTCTCTTCAATTCGACGCCCCCAAGTTGGAATATAATATCTAGTCCTAAGATCATATCCACACCATTTATTAGCTCTTCAGTCAACACTACTTCCTTCTCAATTTCTCTCCCCCTTATCTCTACCTTTACTTTTCCCCTTTTCACGGATATTTTTCTTCCATCGAAAGCGGTGACTCGACTTATTCCTTCTATTTCATTGCAACAATCTTCCTTCACCACAGAAAGAGAACATCCCGAATCCACTAGGGCCTTTCCCCTTCTTCCATTTAATAATATTCTTATAATAAATAATTCTTCGGAATTCCCTCTCAATGCTCCGACGAGTCCGCCTCCGAAGCAGCGAGCCCGCCGTTCTCGTTTCCCGTCTCCTCACATTCTATTGCAACATGACCTTTTTTGCCACAATTCCAGCATTGAAATTTTCTTTTACAATATTTCCTCAAATGTGGCCCTCCGCATGAGAAACATTTAATCGAAGCTCTTGAATATTTTTGAAAGATTCTTGCTCCTCCTTCGCCTTTAGCCGCGGCAATAAAAGTTTCATTTTCTAGTGTTAGCAACGCTCGCGCCTTTGATAATATTTTCCCAAATTCCAAATCTTCTATTTCAGGCATTGCTCGTAACTCTTTTCCGACTGACGTTGGCATCCCGTAAACAAATGCCCTTCGTAGCACCATTTCATCCTTTATTTTGGCTATTGAGGCTAACCTCCTCAGCTCGGTTACAAATACATCGACCGGCTCTCCTTCCCATTTTTTATTGCAAAGCTCACCATACGCGCTAAATGCGTTCATGCCAAAGGCCTCCCTCAAACGAGCCTTTATGCTGTTCGAATTTTTCTGATCTCCCTCATCCATTTGAAGAAAACAGCCAAGCATCCCTCTAAATACGCGTAATGATTGACTGCTCGTATCCTTCACATTCTTAATCCTTGCTTACCATGACATACCTTTTGAGTATACCAAGTATCTCATCTTCGCTACCATATAAGACATCACCATTTCAGAGAGCTGTTTATCCTTTTGATCGTCATCTCTTTTTATTTCTTGCTGGCCCGGATTATGCTTGTAGTTAATAACATATAATATACGTCCACAGAAGTTTCAGCTTTTAAATCAAGACAGAATATAAATGATATAAATATCGAATTGATTATACTATAACCATAAAATTTTATTATCCGCGGTGCTCATTAATCCTAATAATTCTATATTCCTAATTCCAATATTATATATATATACTATATATATATAATATATATTACTATATATATAGATATATAAATATATATAGTATTAGTATATATATTTATATATAATCATTATATATTAGCCATAGTAATAAACTAGCCTATATATATATATATGAGTATAGGGTATATGATAATATATATAGTATACTTCATATATATATATATATATATCTATATATATATATATTATAATATATAGTATATATATAGTATATATAATATATATAATAATACATATATAATTATTATAATATATATTATATATAATTATAATACGATATATATATATATATATATATATAATATATATATCTATATATTATATATATATATATATATATATATATTAATATTATTTATTTATCCTATTTCTTATATCTGACACTCCTTTCCGCTATGGAGCGGGGTTGTGGATACGTCAACAGCCTCTCCCACTACACTCCCTCATCTTGCCCTTCACCCACCTCAATCCACCCCACTCCCCTCGCCAAACCCTACTACCTCTGCCTCCCTCAATCCCTCCTCCTCCAGCATCTCGCTTCATATTCGCATCATCCACCTCCTTCTTGGTCTCCCCTTCCTCTCCTTCCTATCCCCTCCGCCTCCCAAACTCTCCTAACCACTCTCTGTTCCTCCATTCTCACCAGATGCCCATACCATCTTAACATTCCCTTCTCCGCTCTTCCCACCAACCCATTCCTCCAATCACATCTCTCCCTCACTACCCTATTCCCTAATCCTCTCCCTCTACTACCCCGCAAAGCCGCTCTCAACCCCTTATCTCCAAATAACTCCAACTCTTCCTGGACCCTGGTCAATTCAACCCCACGTTCACACCCAGTCATACACCAGCGGTACATCAAGCTTTTTTCGAAACAATACTTATCTTAAACTTTCTGTGATAAATCCCCCCTTTCCATACTTCTCTCTCAGCCCACTCAAAGCTCTCATTCCTTCTCCCACTCTCTATGTTCTATCTTCTCCTTCATCCCCTCCCCCTTCACCCAAATCCATCCTAAATATTCTAAACATCTTACTTCTTCCAAACTACACCCCCATCGAACTCTAACCCTCCCCTCCTGCTCTTCCTCCTCCTCAAACACTAACACTGTTACTCTACGCAGGTATTTATTTTAAGCTCCTTTTTGTCCGCACATTCTCTCAAACTCCCTCACCAAATACCTCAATTCTTCCGCGTTCTTCGCCACTAGGGCAGTATCGTCCGCAAACAGTATCATGTTCACTTCCCTTCTGTCATTCCCATTTGTCAATTCCACCCCCCTTCCCTCCTCACCACTTCCTCTAACACACTCTCCAATAAAACAAATTGAATAACCACGGCGACATTACAAACACCCCGTGCCTCAGTCCTCTCACCCCCCCAATCAATCTGCACTACTCCCTCCTACAACTCTCACAGCCATCTAGCATTCCTAATAAAGGCCCTAATAACCTTTACCTAGTTTACCCCACCCATTTTCCTCCAACACCCTCCATCGAATTCACCCCTATTCACGTTATCCTATGCTTTCCTAAAACTATATCTAAAAAACCCCATACGACTTCTCTTTCCTCTCTACTAAACTTTCTCCACGAACAGTCTTTAGTGTAAACACTTGTCCACACACCTTTCCCTCCCTAAATCCCCCATTGTTCTTCCCCCATTCTTCTCCTCCGTTAACCTCTCACTCTCTCATCAGATTCTATCCATACCACTTTCCTCTACCACACTTAATACGCCATATAAGACACTATCTATAATCCACATTCCATTCCTATTCCGCCTTTCCCTTATAAAGGGGAATCGAACACCCATCCCCCAATCCTGTGGTACCTCAACACTGCCTCAACATTTGGTACCTAACCTATACACATTCCTCCAGCCCTATACCCTCCATTTCTGTAACCATTTCATTCTTCTCACCCCCATCCAGACCTGCAGACTTCCCTTTTTTTTTTCCTTTATTCAAAGCCCTATAATTTTCCTCATTTGTGATTTCATCCTCCCTCCCTCCCCAATTCCACCCCCATTCCTCACCTCTTGCAAATCACCTCCCCTCTCGCCAGCCACCTCAATTTAATAATCGCACTAAAATACTCCCCCACCTCTTCCTCACCCTAACCTCTCCTCCTATCCACTCCCATCTCCTCCCTTAATCTCTCCCCGCAACCCTTCTTCTTCTTACCTTTTTTTATTTACTTCTTCCAGAACATCTGCTAATCCCGATTCAAAATCTTCCGTCACCTTTCTACACCACTCATCTTTTGCTCTTCTCTTCGCCCTTTCCACCGCCCTCTTTGCTTCCACTCTAACCCTTCTATATTCCTCCCAGCTTTCCTCTCTCCTACTTCCCAACCATTTCACATAAGCCTCCTTTTTCCTTTTCACCACCTCCTTCACCTCCTCACCCACCATTCCACTCCCTTTCCCTTTCTAGTTTACCACCACCCTTTTTTACTCCAACATACCCTCTAGCCTCTTCACGATACTGCCTCTTTAAATTCTCATCCACTCCCCTCCACCGTCCCAATTTCCGTCCCTCTCACGTTTCTCACCTATCCTCCACCCCTCCTAAACTCCCTCTTACACACTGTCTCCTCCAATTTTTCCACCTTTATCACCTCTACTCTCCTCTTTTCCCCCCTTTCCCTAATAGTCACCTCTCCTCCCACTCTTAACCTAGCAACCACCAAATAGTGATCCGATATCCCCCTCCCCGCCCCTCTAAATACATTTACATCTAGTAATCTGCCTCTATCCTTCCCATTTACACACACATAACCAGGTACCTCATGCCTCCCCCGTATCTGCCGTCACTCTTCCATGTATACTTATGATTTTCACTTTTTTGAACCAAGTATTCCCCACTGCATTCTTTCTTACAGAGACAAACAACTCTATCAGATGACTTCCCATTATCATTCCTCTCCCCTACCCCAAATGGTCCTATTATTCTTCCCACCCCCTCCCTTCCCACTCCTGCATTCAAATCTCCCAATAGACAAATTTTGTCATTTACCCCGAAACTTTCCCAACACTCATTCAACTCACTCCAAAATCTCTCTCTCTCCTCCTCCCTCGTTCCATTCACTGGTGCATATGCGCATATAAAAACCCACATTTCCCCCCCAAATTTCACTTTTACCCACATTATCCTCGAACTCACCTGGCTGCACACCCTTACCTTATCCCACACCTCTTTCCTCATAACTATTCCCACCCCTTCCCTCCCCCTCACTCTCTCGTTCACCCCTGATATCATACCCTTGTATTTCCCAAAATCCATCTCCCTCTTTCCCTTCAGCTTAGTTTCAGTTAACCCTAACACATCCAACCTTTTTTCTTCAAACATTAACCCCACTTCCTCCCTCTTCAAATCCTCGTTTACCCCTCTCACGTTCATACATCCCACCCTTATTACCTCTCTCCTCCCCATCTTTCCCTTCTTCTATATCTATTTTCACTCAATCTCTTTTTCACTTAGGCTGCACGTTTTGTGGGACTCCCCACCCTAGGCACCTCCCAACACCTAAGGCCACCACCCCGCTCACGAAACACACCCCAAATAATAACAATAGCAATAAAAAGGTTAAAATTATAATACAAACCAATACAATAACAATAAAAAGGTTAAAATACAATATAAAATTCAAAAGGTTAAAACCTACACTCCCTCAATTTATATTTATTCCCTACCCCTTTCCCTCTTCTCCCTCTTTCCTCCCCAAGATTTACCCCCGCTAAAACTTTATTCTTAGTATTTTTTCTTAGTATTCTTCTTAGAAACGCTAAGCTAACTTATAATTTAGTAAACATAAAAATCACAATTTAGTATTTCCCATCGTCACTGGATGCATAAATAAGTCAATGTAATTATTTTCTTTCCCGGCAACGTCGGGCAATGTCTAAAATAGATTAAACTTAGTTCAACTAATTTCCTTTTTAAAGAACAAAATGTTCGGAATAAATAATTATTACTACGGAAAATACTCACAACTTTTAGGACACAATTAGTTAATATTTGCAGTACATAAATCTTGAGACAAAAGACAACTTACAATTCTTTGTAGGCATAATTGATTCATATCGCCTCAACTCCAAGTAAGGCATGTGTTTCAAATTCCAAATCAGTTAATTCCAATAGTAACTAAATCCAAACGACACAGACACCGATCCGTCTAATTAATTTCTTCGTCAATCCTAGTCCAGGATCACTTGTAAGATCAAGTCGTCGTTCTTTGGTAATCTTCCTTTCCTGCCAGCTGTGATCGATATATTAACTGACATGTACCGCGCTGTCTCGGTCGGGTCAAGAATTTATATTAAGTCAGAGATTGTAGCAACACATAGTGTTGTGACTTATGACCCCTGTTCTAATTGTATGAAAAAAAGGACCTGGAGATTCCGGAGAGGTGTTTCTTGATGCAAATTACGATAGAGGAACTAAGTATATTAATAACATTTAATAATACTTCAGACCATAGATTCAACATAAATAGTTCATCACGTTGGAGGATTATATAAATATATTAGCACAGAACTATTCACTTTCTTGAAATGTACAGTTTATAATAGTTAAAAGCTACACTTTTCTGTGAGCGACGAAATAGAAATATAAATGGGAATAAATATCATTTAATCACTTGCTAGATTAAGTATACGTAGAGGCATTTAAAATAAGAACTTCTTAAATTAATATGTTATCTTGAAACCCATTAAATATAAATAGTATATACTTGAAGGATTATATAAATATATTAGCACAGAAATATTCACTTTCTTGAAATGCACAGTTTATAATAGTTAAAAGCTACACTTTTCTGTGAGCGACGAAATAGAAATATAAATGGGAATAAATATCATTTAATCACTTGCTAGATTAAGTATACGTAGAGGCATTTAAAATAAGAACTTCTTAAATTAATATGTTATCTTGAAACCCATTAAATATAAATAGTATATACTTGTGCTAACAAATAAGAATCACAATGAATGATTCAACACTTTGAACTGCCGTGATCAACTTTTCTACGGAGCTCATTTGGAACACAACCTCACTCTCTCTACTAAAAAATATATATATATATATATACTATATATATATATAATTATATATAATATATAGTATGATATATCATATATATATATAGCCTATATAATATATAGCCTATATATATATTAATCT
>JABUQX010014387.1:0-20000 GCA_015478945.1 Trachelipus rathkii
ATATATATATTAATATTATACTCTAGTTTTTCCAATTTAACCACTGTTACTATATATAATATTAATATATGATAATATTATTATTAATACAATAATATATAAATTTTTCTAATATAAATGTAATATAATACTATATATATATATAATACTGAGACTAGTGACTATTTATATACATATATATATATATATTAACTACGTAATTATTACCACTCATTATAAAGTTAAATGGTAAATTAGAAAAAGCTTAAAATTTATTCAGTATTAATTAATATCATTTTTATAATATATATCATTGCATAGTTCCTCTTGTTACAACATGTACTTGTACTTGTTACTTGTACTTTAGTATAAAATTCTAGAGTCTTGTACTTGTACTTTGAACATTTTAAGAGTAACTTGTCCTTTTGAGTCTTGATACTTGACAAAATTTAGGCATCTTGAACGCCTAAAGTCCTGATATATTATTTAATATATATATATATTATATATATATTATATTATTATATACTATAATATATATATAACTACGTACTATTATAATATTAAAATACTCACCGATTAACTTATTATTTTAATATAATAATATTTATTTTAATATTATATAGATATTATACAGATTACCTAGTATAAATAACCACTCATCATTAATATAGACCGAGCTATATAGGTCTGGGCCCTTTATTCTAAAAAAGGAGGGGGGGAGGCATTAAAAATACTACCGAACTTGAAGTGACTAACAACAAGCACGTCTTCCCTAAGAACCACTTTAAAGCTCACATTAAAACAATTTCGAAGCTGACTCATAAATTCTTCACGTCTTTCAAGTGTACGTGTGTTGCAGACCCACACAGATGTGTGTTATCTAATATTTAAAAAGAGAGGAAGATTAAATACAGTAGAGAAAAAAACAACGCAAGAATGGGCTAGAAGTTCATACAGAATAATGTAAGTTGTGCTTGTGAATATGAAAGTTTGTATATGTACGGACTTTTCAAACAAACGACACGAGATTGGAATTATATTCATCTCCCACTATATTATTTTTATTTTATTTACTAGCATGCGATTGATTGGAGAAATAATAAAAAATATATTAGCAAAATTTCAATCCCGCGAGAAGCATGGCCACCAACTTCCTTTTGTATTATTGGAGCACGTTCAGGTGCGACTCACCTAGGAAGTGGGTGAAAATACATAAAATGCTGCGTCTTAATACGCTAGAGAACCAACTCACCTGCTTTAAGTAAAGCAATCTACCGTTGTAAGTATAATAATTTAAGAAATAATATGTGCGTAAACCAACTGTTATACGTATGAAATTAATCCCATTGAAAATAAATTAGTCATAAAGAAGAGTATTTAGAATAAGTAGGTAAGGAACAGTTATAATTAGTCTACTTAAGCTTATTAGTAACTATCAACTCTATCCAAATAGAAGGTGTGGAGATAAAATACCACAGAGCCCAAAACGTCACCAGATAGTGATAGGAATTAAGTTACTTTCCAAAAGACAACGAACCAGCAGATCAGAACAAACATAAGCTCAATTAACCTGTCATTCGGGTGTTAATATAACTGGAGTAGCTGTGCAGTAGAAAAAAAAAAACACTAATTATAAATATATATAAGCAATCCTGAAAAGAACTCCAGATTTCTTTGAAGGGCACACTTTAGCATATTACCGTGTGAAATGAGGTTCTCCCAAGATAATTTTTTTTTGATTTATGTTCAGATACACATTAATGAGCGGGTGTATGGTCTTTTCGGTTGGGGTTTGGTGTCAAGCGATGGATGATGACGTCCGTAATATAGACTAGAGGTAAAGCAGAAATATCACCGCAGTTCGAAAACTACTAACAATAGGAAAGCTTTAGGAAGGGTTATTGTTTTTGAGAAGGTTATGAGATGTAACAGTAGCGCTTGATTTTTTCAAAAGAGTTGAATTTCAGCAAAAGGTTGGTGGCTACCACTAACCACAAATAATATTAACCCATATATCGGCAAGAATAGAAATAGAATCAGAAAGTTGAGAATAGTGAGAGGCAAACTCTATAGATGCGTAAAAGGGAATAATTTTGAAATGAGTGGAAGAATGGAGAGTTTGAGAATCTATTCTGTGCATATCCCTTACAGAGTTAGCAGTTTAAAGACCAGGTACAACGCATTAGCGAGAGATGTGATGAAAGATCCTAGAAAGTAGTTGGAGATTACTAAACAAAACTAGGCTTGAGGGACAATCAACCACAGATTAACCAGGCACAAGGAATAGGAAGGAAAGAGGTCGCTCGCTTACACCTACATATTTGGGCGATGTCTAGTCGATAACCGCACTGCGTGCGATTGATATGGAAGCGATACCTTTAAGAGAGAAAACTTGTCAAGAATAGAATTTTTTGGAAACGGAATAGCGGATAGCTATTCAATTTATTATAATGATGAGACAAGAGACTAAGGAGGATATGTAATCATCCTCGCAAAGGAGATATTAATCAAGGTTTCTGCAGTCTTTCACGCAGTATAAGAACGCTAGGCGCAAGATGTTCATGGCGCGGATATAGGACATACAGTTCAGTCAGTCTGCGGCGATGGCTGTCACAATTGTAAATTTTTATCTTGCTAGGTCATCGGCGCGCTAATTTGCAATTCGAGTGGTATTTAAGTCGTTATTAATAGTAAATTTTTAATTTATCATTCAGGATCATAGTTTACAGTTCACTGTGAAATTAATATATCTGATTTTATTTGTGCTTATATTAGTAACCTATAGTATTATATTGGGGGAATAGTAGTACCTATGCAGAATTATAACAGACTCTCCCAATATGTCAATTGATATATAATGAAAGGATTGAGGGTGCAATGATAATATAGAGTCAGAAAGACCAATAAATCAGATTAAAATGGATACATGGATTAAATGTATGATTATATTCAAGTTATTACCTGTGTGGATTTTAACTAGCTTCCTCCTAATCACCTTGAGCGATCGATGAAACTTCATATCGATTACTATAAAAAGTATACACATATAATAAACCTGTAGGATCTTGAAAACTGAAAAGGTTAATAGTATGAGATCATGAAAGATTTGAAATTACACGAGAAATAAAATGGAGAGTTTGTTGTATAAACATGAGCATGGGTATCAAATGAAGTAAATTAGATTTGCGATTTTAGATTTCAAAAAGTGGAATTAATTGTAAATTCTATTAATATATACATAATAGGAAAAGAGGTCATATGATATATCTATTAAATACTTCTACTTTAAACTAGAAAACAACGTTCTGATAAGAGAGTAACCATAATGAAATAAACTTATATATAAAGGATTTAGGTTTATTATATATCTATATAATAGGTAGGTACTCCTACAGTGCGCAGGTATATATAGATATATTGGCAAGTAATATACTTGTCACTATACTTAACATTCTTTATACTGTCCCTTTAATAATATATTTTTACGATAATATAATTTTATCGCGGAGTAATTTATATGGTTATTTGAGAATTTTACATATTATATATGCGTCTGAGTTTACTTGGCCTTTTTATACCAAGTCAATACTAGAGGAGTGTTTAGTCTAATTTACATTATATAGATATAGTGAGTACTTAAGTCTATAATTATTATATATATTAAAGAGTTAACGTTGACTATACTTATTGTATACACGCTTTGTTAGCTCAATATACAGATAGATGTATAGTAATAATATCTTTTAGATGTATAAGTTATACATAATGGTTTTGTAATTAAAAGGTGTAGTTTAATTATAAGTAAGTGAAATATATTTATATTAATAGATGATGTAGATTATATATATACTGGTTCTATTTATTAAATTCTCAGAGATTAGGTCTTTGGTTATATATGCACGAGAATGACGATTTCCCTTCGTATAAGTTATAGCTGCAAATAGCGTATTAGAAAGGTGACGGAGGTGGGTGTGGTATAGAGGCGATGAGAGTCTGATGCTCTAGGATAGAAGTAATGCACTGCTAATTAAAAGTTGTCGGGATTTCTAACCAAAATAAGGTGACCTGAAGACAACCTAATTAGGCTATGGGAGGAGATATTCGAAATAAAAATGTATATTCCCAAGATATTAATATCTGTACAAATCGTTGGCAATGCGTATTAGATGGGTATATATATATATACGGATTTACATTGTATTTATGAGATACGGTAGGGTATAGATATGAGGCATTGATGTGCTGTGCACAATAATGAAGATAGTATATTATATAATCATATCCTGAAATTTGACAACTTTTTTCTCTGAACAAATACCCCTTACCTATAGAAGATATGTTAACGTGAATACGTCTGCTTACATGTGATATGTAAAAACCCGATAATTAATCTGAATTATGACATCGCTCGAAAAATATACAATAAACGGGGAATGTTTGGGTGTGTGGAATGAATTGCCAGAGGACTGGTGGTGTATATATTTGTATATATATATATTAGTGTAGTATTATAAATAAATTATATACTTTTTATGGTTATCATCTACTTATTTATTAATAGTTATAACGATATAACAAAATTTCTTATACAGTAGTAGGCCTAACATAGTCTGCTATATTATATATTAGACGATAATTATTATTCAGCTTCACGATCTAACATACCTACTATAATAGCCTCCTGAGACATTATCTATGATTATATAGATCTAATATATATATAAGTATATAGTATATATATATATATATTTATATAATATTATATATATATATATATATTTATATATATATACTATATATATATATGAAATATATATATATATATATGTATACCTTATATATTATTATATATAAGTATATATATATAATTACATAGAGAGAGAGAGAGAGAGAGAGAGGAGAGAGAGAAGAGACTAAAAACATGTACATGAAAAAAGGTGTACTGAAGCGTGTAATATATATATGTTATTAGCTATAATATATATATATATATATAATATCTACTAATATATATATATATATCTATATATATATATATATATATACGATAATATATAATATATATACTTATACTAATATATATATATAAAAGGACTAGGTTCCGGAAGCATCGATACATATAGGTTAGGGCTAGATTTACGGCAACATCTATTTATTGGATTAGCTGGAGGAACTCTGAGGAACCCAAAAACTTAATTTATTTTTTTAACAAATGAATGTCGTGAAGAGAATATATACTAAAATAAGCTAATCTTCTTAAAATAAAAATAAATTACACCTGATGAGGAATTTTAAACCACGGATAAAGCAAGTATTAATTTTTTCCTATTTTTATTTATATTGTGGCATTTATTATTTATTTAAAATCATAAAACACTAAAATCTGGCAGCTAAAAAAGTTGCAAAAAAAAAAAAAAAATGAATCCTAAAAAATAAAAAAATGCAAAACTTAATCGGAACATTTCCGTTTAGCAAATCCGATTATTTTAATTTCCCATGGTTTTTATATTGATTTGCTACTTCATAATTCCTTTATTTTAAATTCCTCGACTGTTTTCTTTTTAATTTTACTATTGTTTACAATATATTTTAAGCCTTATCAGAGAGTTTCATAAAATTGTTTTTCAAAGGATATATATAAGTATATATAGTATATATACATTAATATATATATAGTTATAATATATATATATATATAATATATGATATATGCTTGTATGTAGGATGAGTAGAGTGTCAGGAGGAGGAAGTATGTAGATGGTGCGGGAATCGTCTCCAGGAGGGTAGAAAATTGATGAATAAAATAAAAAAAAAAAATAAAAATAAAGCTAGAAAAGATATATGATATAATAGGATATTATATAATTATATATAATTATAGTATATATACTATATATATATATATATATAATATATATATATATATATATATAGTATATATTATATTATATAATAAATATATAGTATATATATATTATATATATATTATATTAGGGACAACTAAAGAAGTTACCCGCATGATAGCTCGAAAACTAAGATAGATACAAGAAATGATACAATATATGGAATCAGCGTATGAAATTTGTATGAAAAATGCCCAAAAAAAAATTTCCTTTTTTGTTTATTTTTTTTTATATCTTCAAACACATTACCTCTAAAAGAAAACTAATAAGATATTTAGAATCAGCGTATGAAATATGATAATGAATAAAAGATTTTTTTTTTAACTACAAAGAATACCCCAGGGTATAACGCAAAGTGCAAAGAATCGGGGTCTCTCGGCCCTCCCGGGTGGGTTACGACGGGGTTGGACTATTTCCCCCCTCCGGGGAGGGTCCCGGAGCCCCCGCTCTTTGGTATTTGGGTGTCGCGGGGGTGTCCTCCGCCCCTACCCTACGGGGTATGGAAAACGTCCCCCCACTGTCCCAACCGTCCGCTCGAGCCCCCTAAAAAATATTTTATCCATGATTCTATATATGTTTTTAGTTTTCTCTAGCATCGTAGTTTGGAAGATATAAAAAAAAAAAAATAAAAATTTTTTTTTTTCATTTTCCATACAATATTTTATACGCTGATTCCATATAGTTATCAGTTTTCTTGTACCTCTCTTAGTTTTCGAGATATCATGCGGGTAAACTGTCTTTAGTTTGGCCTTATATATATATTATATATATATGTATAGTATATATTATGATTTATTAGTAGTAAATATAGAGTAATATATATAGTATATATATTAGTACTAATATATGAATATATATAATAATATATAATATTATATATATAATAATATAATATAAATATATATGTATAGTATATTATATAATATATATATTATATATATATACTAGCCTATATTATATATATATATATTATATAATATATTAATATATTATTATATATATAATATATATATATTATATAATATATTTTATTTTTAAATATATATATATATTTAATTATATATTATTTTATTTATTATAATATTAATTATATATATAATATATATAATATTATATATATATCAGAATTATATAGTATATACTAAATATATATCAGGGTGGTTTTCCAGCATCCTTTTTCTGCCATGCCCCACATCAAGCATAAATCTAAAATCTCTGATTTCCATAGGATGTATAAGTATAATATATATATATAGTATATTATATATATTTAATATATAGTATATAATATATTATTATATATATATATATATATATAATTTAATATATATATAGTATAATATATAATATATATATATATATATTAGAGGTGTAGGGATATCGCATCCTCATCCCGCATAGCGGATATCCGCATGCTATTTTTTCACTATCCGTCATGCCGCAATCCGCATCCGCCTTTATTTGCGGATAGCGGGAATAGTATTTATCTATGAATGTGAAGGTAAAATGTATGTGCCTACTTATATATATATATATATATATATATATAATAGTATATATATATATATATAGTATATATATATATATATTATATAATAATGATAATAATATAACTATACGTATATAATAAGAGCCCTATAGGCCTATAATATAACTTAATATATAATAGTTTAATAACAAGGGACTTTTCAAGGATGGCCAAGCATTCATTGCTTGAAGATAGATAATAGATTTCAAACTCTGCAAAACGATGACGCAATGTGCAATTGCCAACTTTTTAAAATCCTAGATACAAAACAAAGTTTCTTGAACCACGTGTTTTACAGAGGGTTAAAATTAATTTAGATGCCCTATGTGATAGAATGCTGCTAAAGAGCAGAAATCACCAGCCAATAAAAAGCAAAGATCACACAAACAGACACGCATTTACCTCTGTAGCGATCTATTGATGAATCCATGAATCGTTCTATTTGCTTCTAGCAGCAATGAAATGAGGTCTTGTCTCAGACTTGTCAAAAGATCATATCATCTGATCGAAGAATATCAAAAGAGAAAGAGCTTGGGAACCAGATAAAGATCCACTGGTCTTGGGGAGTCATAATTGTAAAAGTTTTCACATCTTGCAGAAGTGCCTCAGGGAATTCATGCCCTGCAACAACGTCTTTCAGTGGCAGTCAGATCTCATTACGACGAAAAGATAACCAAACTCACCCCTGAAAGGGCTTCAGAAGCTTTGTTTTTTAAACCATAATTTGAGATATTATTAATTTTCAAGCATTAATATATACCTTTTTCAAAATTGGTGGAGGCTTGGGAAGAGGTTTGTGGGGTGCAATAAGAGTTGGGTCCAATCGTCCTGCACTCGTTACACGGTATATATATATAATATATACTATATATATATATAATATACTACTTATATACTATATATATATATATATATGATAAATTTAAAAATAATAAAGTAGAATTTAAATATAATAAAAATATATTTTATAAAATAATATATATATATAATATAGGTATTAATAATATATAGTATATATATTGATATATAATATAATAATTATGGTTCCTGTGGCTAAAACTCTAAAAACTTAACTATCCCCTATCCGCATCCCCGCGGATAGTGAAAAATTACTATCCGCTACACCTCTAAATATATATATATATATATATATATAATATATTAGCTATATATTGTATATATATATATATTATATACTAGTATAATATATATTTTAAGTATATATATATATATATATAATATATATATAATATATAAGTACATAAAAACGAAATTAATATAGATAATATTAGAAAAATTAAATTAAAAGGATTATTTAACTGTGCTTTCAAATATATAGTGAATTAATTTGCACAATAAAAACTTGTTTCACACAAAATATAAAAAATACATAAAAAAAAACTGAAAAAATGAATTTTCTCACCTGGAATGCAAAAGTGCAGTTCTTTTCTTAAATCAGATTATAGTAAATTTATAGTAAAAAAAAAGGAAGAGTTTCGTTAACGTTTTGTAAGATGAAATGCGCAGGGTGCCATAACTTAATTCTTTTTCTTACTACTGCATTCTACATTAAGGGTCACGCCGTCCCAGAAAGCAACATGCATGTAAGTAAGAAACTATAACAGCATAGCAGGAAAATAAATAAACATTTTAGTAATCAGGAGACAGTTTTTATCTATGAACATATAATAAAAGTAAAAAAATAACGGTTTTTGAAGGAAAAATTTAAGAATTGAAGTTGAGAGAAATGTTGGCGAGAAGTATAATGATAGAATTTATCGTTTTTTGAAGAAGAATACGTAAAAGGAGGCTTCTGCGCGCTCGGAGGGAAGGAGCGCCAGAGTGCCAGTATTGATTTGTTTAACTAAGCGATACCCCAAGGGTAAACCACAAAGATGGGCAAGAGAGTCGGGGTTTCTCGCCTACCCTGCGGACGACGGGGGACTTCGTCCCTCTACGTGAGCCCACCCGTCGGTCTCGTAACCTGCTCTTCAATAAAAAAAAACATATTTCTTAAGAGCATAATTAAAAAACAATATTTGGGGAACTCTTGCTCTCGTACTACTGCAGAATGGAAGTCTTACTTAGATGCGTTAATTAGAACGCTGCAAGTATGCCTAAGATGAATACTTGGTAATATTTTTAGGTGTTATTAATAAATATTAGATGAGGAGCAAAACATTCTTTTAAAGTTTCATACGATGGGAATTGCGTTGCTGAACCACTCAAAAATGTTATTTATTTTCCTGTTAGCTGTTATAGTTTTTTAGTTTAACATGGCATTGTTCTCTTCGGGAATGACTGGCCCGTAATTTAACCCGCATATGCGAAATGCCATGTGGACACGTCGAAAATGGAGCCCCGTGGATTAAGAAACCGAAGGCAAAAAAAAAAAAAAAAAAAAAAAAAAAAATCAACTGTTAATTGATTTTAAATCCATGATTCTCGAATTGCCCCCTTTGTGGGTGATGTGGGCCCCACGTTGGGAACCACTGATCTAGTATAACCTATCTATATATATATATATATATATATACATATAAGTACATATATATACTAAGATAGAATATATTAATATATATATTATATGTTTATATTTATAGTATATTATAATAATAGTATATGTATATATATATTTTATTAAGTATATATATATCGATATATATAGATATATATATATATATAGTCTATATATAATATAATAATTGAGTTATTTAGGATATATATATATAATGATATATTTTGTTATTAGTTATAATATAATATCGTACATAATTACTATAGCCATTATATTTATATCACTTTATTTGTGGTACCTATAGTCGTCTTTATATATTGAGTATATATATGAATATATATAATCACTATATATATAATAATATATATATAATATATATAATATATATATATTTCAACATACAAAAGCACGAAAATTTCCAAAAAAATTTATTCAGCTCTCGCATACCTTAAAAGAAATGAAAACATAGTTTATTAGCAAGACAGATTATAAGGGGAACAAATATAGTTTTATTTCACAATAAGCAGATTATTTAATAAAATGTGATGACCTACTGAAAGAACAAAGCACCTATACCTTACTCAGCAAAAAAAAAAAAAAAAACTCCAAATTAGTCTTCAATAAATCCTTAATAAAACAATTTATTCAGCCGCATTGCTGAACTAGGAACGCCTTTGAATTCCACTGCCATCCATCTCACAGTTTTACGGAGTTCCCAAGATCCATAAGCAGAACACTCCCCTCCGCCCCATAATCTCAAACATCAACAGCCCAACCTATAGATTATCCAAATGGCTGGCGGACAAACTAAAAATACTTTTAGGCACAATATCACCCTCCCACATTATAAATACAGTTGATTTCATTTCAAAAGTTAACCACATTGACCCAACATCACACAGATTTGTCAGTTTCAATGTAAAATTCACTATTACACAATTCTGTTTCCCGTCCCTCACATAACACTCTTAGAAAGATTCATACAGGAAAATAACATCATCCTTGCCCATAGGCGCACTGGCATTAATCCGCGTCGGCCTTCGATTTCCTTGTAAAAAACGGCGCGCCGCTTGTGCGTCGAGCAGGCGCTTCATCGCGCTCACATGTGCCCTATTTCAAAGAAAAATACCGGTCCTAGTAGCATGGGTTTTCCCTTCCCCCTCTCCCCATTTTCAGTTTTCAATTTGTTTTACCTGAAGCTTTTTGGAGCACTCTAATCTTCATCTCTACACCCCGCGTATATCTCACCCACATAACCCTTGGTACTTTGGCAGAGTCTTCTTGATGGAGCCGAGGAATACAAGTCCGATGATGTTTATACCGGCGCGATCCCTCCCACATTAATGCCGTTAGACATTCTGGAAATTCCATCAATATGCTATCAACAACATAAATAAAATTCAAACCATTGAAAAGCAAGTCACAAAAACAACCCCCCTCCATTCTTAGAACACATTAATTAACTGGATACCAACAATACATTTTTCCATATACTAAAACCTACCTCCCCACCCCCAACTGCATCAACTGGTTTTTCTCCATACACGCGCCACAGTATACAAAAATAGGCCACACTTTCATCTTTTGTTCCTCCGTGCCCTACCGTATATGGGTCCCCACTCCTTTATTTAAAGAAGGAGCAAGGAATTTGACTTCCCTTTCTCATCACATTGACTTTGAATATATTGCTCTATCCGGGTCCCACAGAGATACTCATTAGATTATCACTGGCGACTAAAAAAAGCGCGAACGTTAAAATAATAACCCTCCCGAGGACCCCACCAGAATATTACCTTACATGACCCACGCACCCCCTCCAGGTCCGCAACAAACATCCTTTGACTCCTAAGAACTCCATATTTACTATTACACAATCAAATACTTTTCCCTTTAAAAAAAGTCTTCCTCCCTCCAAAAATCTAAAAACAATGTATTTAATAAAATGCGTATTTCCATACCTTGCAAGGACTTCAATTAATAACTTATCTTTTGGTGATACAAATCGCATTTTACTCAAGGGTCATACGAGCACAATATGATCTTGGGGAAATTGATAATATAAATTCGGCCTCACGTTCCATAGAACCAGCCACAATCAATTATTTGCAAATAAATAACATAAATAGATAATCTTTAACACTTCTGATACCGATCTTAGAAAACAAATCGAATCATTTTGTATAAAGTATTAAAACTTTAATTTAATTATTTGAAAAAAATAGAGAATGTTTGATTGTAATAACCACACCAATGCTCAATTTGCCACAAAACACTTACCACCCGACGACCACTTACATTCAAAATACAATCGTCAGAAAGAAAAGTTTTCAGATTTAAAACAATAATATTAAGATTAATGAATGTACAGAAGGCAAAGTCCATGTCAAAGTTTACTTGACCGAAAGACAGACATATCTGTCAATCTTCTGATGATTAGTAGATTTAAAAGAATTTTAGATCTTCATCTTACTCGTGAATGGGGACAACCAGCGTATAACAACTGTCCAAATTAGTAAGTAATGAGAGTTAGTGATCATCTAATTTTGTTTTCATCAGTCCTAAACAATAAATAATAATAATAATAATAATAATAATAATAATAATAATGTAGGATGTTCAAAATATCCTGGACCAGCATTCACAATGAACATGTGGAGATTAATCAGGGGAATAACCTAATGCACCGTTTGATTATCATCAACTTTACACCTTATTCAAAATGATAATTTTTCGAAATTTTATTTTGAGAATGTATGAGAATTTTATTTTGAGAATCCAAAACATTAGGCATATGTGGAAAATTTTAAGTCAACTTGTGAAAGCTTTGGAAGTACAGAGAAGATGTTACGAATGTCTCACGATTTAAAATAATGTAATCTAAATTCAACGTAATTACTAAAGTGTTTATATGTAATAGTTATACAGCGAACTGTAAGAACTATCAGCCATTAAAAAACTTGAAAATGAGTTGCGGATTTTGAACATTTAAAATTGGATGTATTATATATATTATATGAAAGCAGATTAAGACGAACTAAAAAAAAAAAACGTTTTACAAATAGCCTACATTTACCCCATATATATAAATAAATATATTCCTAGTACAACATCAAAACCCACACACATTTCACTATCACCTCTTCATTACTGTCAATGTTATATGCAGATTTTCGAAGTGCTCTTTTACAATAAAACTCTCACCAATCGTTGTAACAAAATTAAAAAATTAACAAGATAATTTTTCTTCTTTTAAATTTGTATATTTATCATAAGCAAATTCCCCTTATCCTTATATAGTATATATATATTATATATTATATATCTAAATAATATATAATATATATAAATATATATAATTATATATATATTTATTATTATATTATTATATAATATTAATATCTATAATATATATTATATATAATTAATGAGTTTAATAATATTATATATATATACTATTAAATATTAATAGTTAATAACATAAGTAATTATATTATATTAATATATATACATTATAAATAATAAACTTTTATATATTTACAACTAATTTATAAATTATAATATATATTACATTATATATATAAATATATATATATATATATTATAATATTTTATAACTATTTATATAATATATATATATATATATATATAATTATATTATATAATATAATATTGTATTGTATAATAATAATATTTATATATATAATAAATATATTATATATATATATATAATTATATATATTATATATATTAAATTATATATCATTTATATATATAATATATTATATATATATATTATATTATTAATATTTATAATATATATTATTAAAAATATATATAATATATTAAGTATTATATATATATTATATATATCGTAGGTATTTACGGGGGGAAATCATGAGTAGAGCTCGAGTGACTTCACTCTAAAAATAATATATAGATATATTATATATATATATATATATATTCTAAATTTTAACTATTTTAATTACTTTTAAATAATGTTTATAAAGTTAATTATACAAGAACATTATATTAATTTATTACTAATTTATAAGTCATATATATTACTCTTTGCGCAAACATGATTCATAAGGATCATTTGACTGGTAGAGAAATATTTGATTAGTGAGTGCTTAAAGTCATAATTATTAAATTGATTTCAACACTGATTTCTATGTGAGCAACGTTAAAGAAATTTATATTCTTATATATTTGTTATTCACTAATAAACTTAAACACTAAACCCTCAGCAGTTAGGTCGAATTATTTATAGCCAAAGGAATCCAATTTTGAAAATAAATAATAAAAAATTAGTATATTATATAAGTTATATATATATAATATATAATATATTAATTATATTATAGTATATATAATAATTAAATATAATATAATATATATATAAATATATATTAATTATATAATTAATATATATATATAATCATATATTATATAATTAATATATATTATATAATAAAAGAATTTTTAGTCTTATACGGGTAGTGTCAATTGTGCTAATCAACATTTCGATATATATACTTATATATATTATAATTGTATATATATTACTTAAAAAATATAGTAAACGGGGAAAAAAATAACGAAACTTCATTCGTAAGCGTTACATTTTGAAAGAAAAAAGTTAACAGTCTTACTCCGTGTACATGAAAAAAAACATAGATTCCTTAGTAACGGCAGTAACGGAGTAGTACAACGTAACGTGCCCACCTGTCTTATATATATATATAATATATATTATATACTACTATAGGTGAGAGAGTGAGAGTTAGACATAATATATATATACTATATAGTATATAATATATAATATATATATATATATATATATAATTATATATGTTTTATATGTATATATATATATATAGTTTTAATAATTTATAGGTATTATATTATTATAATATTATTATGATGAGGTAATAGTAAATATATATATGCCTATATATGCCTATTGAGGTCACGAATCTGAAAAAAATCAAAAAAAATTCAAAAAAATCCCAACCCTGCCTGCAACCCATAAATGCTGTACTTCGCATGAATATTAATTTATTTCATAGCCATGTTCACATATATGGATACATTAAAATGTACCATAATATGCTGATTTCTCAGAATACCATTTATAGATCATAATACTCATAAGTTTTAAGCTTAGCTCTATAACTGCATTTTTAACATTCTTCACACCGAATTTATCACTATTTTTTGAATTTTTATAACAGATGGCTTTTCTTTGCTGTATCTTCTTCAAGACTGTTATTGTCATTGTTGAATAAACGCTATTGTGAAGTGGATGGTATCATCCTTGCATCCAACAACAAAGCTTCATCTACACATACCACAATCAACAAGCAACTCCACCAAACCTTACAACGCCTTGGATTTTTCACTTATTATTCTCAAACATATTTCCAATTCGTTCATTTTTTCCACTACTAATTCCTATGGAACTGCTCATCATACATAGTCCAGTTAATTCTCTCTATTCATTGTTTCTAGCCAATCGTACTCTTCGTAGGAGTGCGAAAACTTTTCAAATGGGTATTGTGAGACGAGAGTAGCACAAGTGCAATAATAGACAAGTTTTGATTTGAGAAAAAAAAGGTCGGCTTCTTTAATGAATTCCCTCATTTTTCAAGTCTTTCAACACATGATAATCTTTTACTAATCCTTCATGATAAGTACTCTCTTCCAAATCAAAGTTTCCCCCGACTCCGTTGAAGCAAGATCGTGTTGATGTGTATTTGTTTTTGTCATCCCATCTTCTATCTATTATTCTAACATAAGAACGGATGCAAATGAAAAATATGATGAGGTCCAAGTCTTTGTGAAAATGTAGTTACTAGAGGGCAGAAACCAATATTTGGTTCGCTTGGCCCAATTCCCCCCCCCCCCATTAAAACATGGACATAAAAATTGTAATTTTCAGGCAATTTTGATCAAATAAAACACCAAACTGTAGCTTATTTTTATCTTTGAATCTTCTTACTTTCGAATCTTTTCTTGACTATAGTCTTTCTTTAAGAATTTTTATATTTTCAGCATATTTGAACATTTTTAGCATTTTTAAGAACATTTTTGACATTGATTTCAAACTTGAAATATGCATAGATTCTCAATACCTAAAGTCACGAAGTTACTTTTTTGATTTTTAGCTTTGTTGCTCAGCAATTGTTCTAAATTCAAAACCACTTTTTTTTGCTTTTAGAATGAAAAATTGCGATTAATTTTTTTTTTGCTAGCGAAGTGGATGAAATTTTCAAGAGCTTATGTAGTCGATTAACAGTATTTTTTTAATTGGGATTAATTTCTTTGTATATCAGTAGTTTTGGTTTGTTCCTGGAACAAATTTATTGGAGGTTATGAAAAGTTCTAAAATATTTCTTTGAAGTATACAAAAAAATTATTAACGTAAAAAAGATGTATCTTGACCTGCTTATACAAGCTCTAAATATTTGATGTTGATCGGACAGGTAAAAAAAGTATAATATTTCACTTTTCCAAAAAATTTTTTTGAGAAAAAGTGAAATATTTGATATATTGATAAACCGTATCTTTGGCGCATCCTGTATAAAACATACAAATAATTATTTATAGGATAATTCAAATTGGAACGAGCCATTATAGGAGAATGGCACTTTTAGTTTTTGGACTGGAAAGTCTTGATAGAGCCTGTTACTTTTAAACTACCTATATTTCTTCTAGTTCTTATGGTTCTTGTAAGTAAGTCTAAATTCAAACTTAAATCCATCGTCAATTTAAGATATTTAGAATAAAAAATAAAAAATAATGATTTTTTTATATTTAGAAATATCATGTATAAAATCGTTTGATTTAAAATATTTTATTTAATGTCTGTTGGGAAGTATGCTCCATTTTTCTTAAAAGATAAGTTGAAATAACAATATATTATTTGGAAATAATCAATCATTAATCAACTTGCCAATGGTGGCGTATTTTCTTTATAAAAATTTAAAATGTTTTTGATAAATGTTAGGGCGCTAGAACAATAGTTTTATGGAAGTAATTAGATATTTTTCGTTTTTTTTAATAAATCAATGGATTCAGAGTATAAAAAAATTTTGACTAATATTATTCTTCAAAAAAGGCAGACAAATATTTTCCAAATACTGCATAATAATTATATTGATGCATGCATTAGGAATAGTAGACTTACATCGAATTTGATATGTAAGCTTCTGCTAAACTTGTTTTTAAAATTAACGGTTTTGTGCGAATACTAATGTATTCTAAACATAATATAAAAATAATTAAAATTATAGTACTTTAATCCAATGTTATAATTTTCAGACCATCTTGTGTGTGTGTGTGCTTTGTCCCTTTCGCTGGAAAATTTCCCACCAAAAGGTAAAACATATCAGTAAAAAATATATTTGTCATTTTCCTTCAAAATTTAGTACCAAGAGAAAATACTAAAAGTATTTATGATTATAAAATTAAATTTTGTCATATTCAAAGTTATATAATATCTGCTTTACTCTTTGGCAGGATATTTACCCTCGAAAGGTACACACAAGATCACAAGATGGTCCCAAAGTTTACAATTATTGGGTAAACTTTGATGTTCCGAAAACTATAACACTGGAATTGGATTGAAGTATTATAATTTTGATTATATTTATACTATGTACTAAGCACAAAAGGATAGCAACAGAGCATTATATTTTTCGTAAATGAACAAATCAAGAATCAAAAGCTTTGAACTAAGTGACTGAACGGTTGAGATTATTTTGAGAAGACGTGAAATTCCTTTTTTTTAACGAACGATATTTGTCCTTTGTCGATGATGCTCGTTGTCTCTTTAAAGCCTCGCTCTCGGAATGAAAATAGCAACATTAATTAACCCTTAGGATCCAGTGGGGGTCTTGCAGACCAGGATATCAGTGTTTGGCTGGTGGGGAGGGTTTCCTAGGTAATTTCAATCAACTAGGTTCACAGAACTCGCAACACCGTGAATCAGGCGCGTAAGTATTCTGAAGGATATTTCCTATAGCTCCTTGAAGGCCAGGCTGAGTAGGGGGACCTGTGAGTCCGCGCTATATATATCTTCTATATGTGCATCAATATCAAGTAGTAATTAAAAATGGGACTGGGGACCAGATAGGGAATTGATTTGAGTTCATGATAGCTATTAGTCAGAAAAAGAAAAATATAAATAATATGACCCACGACTTCCATGAAGTAATGTTGAAGGCATTTATAGTTATACCTATGTTAATATATGTTAATGTGCGCTTGGTTAGATGACGGTCAGGGCAGATTCTGACCTGCTTTCCATTTCACTCTGTGGTTTATACTTTGATTTTTCATTGTGTTGCGTTAGTTAAATAGTGTATTTTTTTTTCTTTTTTTTTTAATTAAATTATTCGTAAAAAAATTAATTAGATAGCAAGGGTTATAGGCTTATTCATTTTGGTGATTGTTTACAAATAGGCCTTTACAACAGCAGTGTGTATTGATTACCGGTAAGGTACTTCATTTAAAGTAACTTGATTTTAAAACATTAAACTTTTAATTTACAAAAAGAGTATCAATTTTTTTTGTAGTTTTTTTTTATCGGTTTCATTTTTTTTGAAAAAATTTACATGTAAAAAAAAATAACTCAGAAGGGGAAAAAATAGTCTGGCAGTCTAAACAGAATTTAGGGATAACTATCAATGTGTTTCCCTAATTTTGGTAATTGGTACCCAGAGGGTGTCACCCCCGATTTTATGAAAATCACAGGATACTACTCTAAAAAAATAATAATAAAGAATAGTGAAAACGAAAATCGCGGTTTTCCTTAGGAAAAAAAGTTACAGCCTCTCAAACTGTTGTAAAAACCCCATAGGATTTGTTATTTAAATAAAAAATAAACAAAATTTTTTTTTTGAAATCACAGGATATATACGCTAAAAAAATAATAATGAAGATAGTGAAAACAAAAATCGCAGTCTCTTTAGGAAAAAAAGTTACAGCCTCGAAAGTTAAAGATTTTCCCATAGATTTCTTATAATAACAAATTAGTGGCTCGTTTTATAGCCATCCTAGTTCAGGTTATGATAACATTATTTGTTAATTCTACATAATTTTCTCTGTGTTATACCTAACAAAACGTTATCATAACCTGAACTAGAGGCCTGAAATGAGACCTAACCTTGATGGATCAAAAATGAAAAAGTCTATAGGGATTTTAACAACTTGAAGAGGCTGTAATTTTTTTTTAAAGAGAGCAAAAGTTTTCCTTTTTATATCTATTATATAATCTATATATATATATATTGTTCGGGGGTGACAACCCTCTGGTAACAATTACCCTAATTTTCCTGAATTTGTGCCATATATGATTGGTATTAAAAATTATCTAAAATAATTTTTTTTATTTTTTACATTCAGATAATCAATTAATATATCAGTAATTATGTTATAATCCAAGTGAGTTATTTTAAAAATACGGTATATTAAGTATATAAACATTTGTACAAAAATGATTATCCAATATTTTTTTTTATTTTCAGATATTTTATTACATCTCCTTTATGTTCGCGCCATACTATATATTATAATATATATAAATATTTAATATATATAAATATATATATATATAAGTATAGTATTTATTTTTTGTATAAATATAATAATATATAAGTATATCTATTATAATATAGTGAGTTTATTATAGGCCTTATATATATATATATATTATATATTTTTCTGGATATTAACATAAATATCTAGCTGGTCGAGTTATTTAGACTATATGACATGCAAATTAAACTAGGTATATATTGTATTAATATATATACTATAATATATTATTTCATGTGTTTAGCAGATATTTTGTTATATTTACAATGACTATTAATAAATTTTTATTTTTATTATCTGACTATTCTGCCCCCTCCTTGAAATTCATTATTTCATGATTTGGTGATGTATTAAAGTTTTTAAATTTTCAAAATTTCTGTATAGATATACATTATATATATATTGGGTAGTTGTTAATGTATATTCTGTTTTAATAAATTGGGATTATCTCTTTTGTGATAAA
>JABUQX010014387.1:25000-31836 GCA_015478945.1 Trachelipus rathkii
AATATAATATATTATTATATATATATATTTAATTATATATAATAAATAAATATAAGTATATATATATATATCTTTATACTATATATAATTATATATATAATATATAGTATATATATATATATATGTATATATATATATATAGTATATAATAATATATATATATTTTTATATTGTATTATTATATATATATATTATATATTATATATATATTTATATATTATTATATATTATATATATATATATATATATATATATGATATATATATATATAATATATATATATATAATTACTTATAATATATATATATATATTATAATATTATATATTTATATATTAATATAATTTATATATATATAATATTATTATATATATATATATATATTATATGATGCTATGTATACTTATTTAGTTATTATTCAGTTCTCACAAATCCTTATATATATAATTCTAAAGCTATATCCCATGTTATACCTAAGTACACATAGAAGTAAATATTTATATTCTATTATATCTAAAGTATATACCTACATGCTAACCAACAAGAAAGAAAGACTTAGTTATCACCCAATACAAAATTACATATAGAGTATAGATTTAAAGGAAGATTATTAAAAATTAATTAAGAGGTTTGGTAAATATATAGTACTACACCAACACCACATTACGTAGAATACATTAATACAAAAATATATATAGGTATTATAATAATGGTAAGTATATTACATTAATCCTATCATATAATTATTTTTATATATACTATATACTATATAGATTTTATATAATACAATCTAAATCGTTAACAGTGTAAATAAATAAATATAATCAGCCTTTTATTTTACTATACATTAAAAACATTAATATATATTAATAAAAAATAAATTATTATTTAATATTTAGTTCTAGTATTATTATATATATTATAAAGTAAAAAGCTATATATATATATAATATTATACTAATTTGTTATATATGTATATAGTATAAATATATTATATTAGTATTAACTAATTAAATTAATTAATAATAATACTATATTTTATACTACTATATATATATATATATTATATATATATTATATATATATTATTTATATTATATATATTAATTATAATAATATATATAGTATAATTATTATTAATATACTATATTATATATATTATTATGTAATATATATATATACTATATATGTATTATATTATATATTATAATATATATAATATATACTATATATATAATAATATATGAATAGTATATTGGAAAATATATGAGATATTTGCCTTAATAATAGTTAATATATATAATAAAACATATAATATATATATACTATTCTTATTCCCTTATTTCACGTGCTCATCTCTGATAGAATTTTCAAAGTCCGCAGTTGACGCCATCACAGAACGCATTCTGCTATGGTCACCTCTATACTTCTCGTTTATATCTGCTTGTCCTTCCACCTCTATATCTAATAACGATAGTATCACATCAATCAGATACAACTATAATTTATACAGCTTTTACTTACGGTTCTCACGCCTATGCACCTGCTTCATTCTCATCTCTTCTCGGTCCAGCTCATCTACTCCATATCTTTCACATGCATAAGACATTAGTATGCTATCTTTTGTTGACTGTTACATCAAAGATACGATCCAATTAATATCTCGCTTATTTTCCTTCACTTCTTTTTCTTTATATTTCTCAGGATGTGTTTTACTTCACTTGTATGATCCTCCATTCACTTTTCTTGTTCCGCTTTCTGCATCTACTCCTTCGCTTCTGTTACTGTTTTGAGGTTCGTAACATTCTGTCCCATAATCATAACGTCTTCAATACCTTCATAAGATATTGTTACTATTCTTTCTCTCTCTTTTCGATACTTCTCTTTCATTAATATGGGTTAAAGTGCAAAAACAGTTTTTGACAAGAGATATTTCTTCCATTCTTTTCTGTCTCAAGCTGCATTTATACATTACAGTTTCCTTTATCTTTATCTAAAAAACACAATAATTACTTTTCGTTATCTTGATATAAAAACATAGTAGCTCCTATCATCTACACAAAACTCCCCCTATGCTGCTGGTTCAGGCACGTCTCGGATATTGTTGCATTTGTTTTTTAATGGTATCTAAAGTATTATCTAATATCTTCAATCCTTTACTCTCATCTTCTCTTATATACTTTCTTTCTATTTTCTATCAAAAGCTTTCCACTGTCCAAATACCAACATAGCTTCTTGTTCTATTCTAACGTTTTTCTCAACATTTCATATAGGAATATTGCTGTGTTGTGCTTCGCTCCTACTCTGATATCTACGTATTGTCACTCTACAGGACTTCTTCTTACTCGCTTCGCATCTTTCTCCATATTCTTTCATTTTATTTCCTAGTTTAATGTTTTTAAAAGTTTTTTTTTTAGTGTTATTCTTTCTATATGTTACCTATCATTACTGTCTTCTTCTGTCACCTTTCTGTTTATCTATTAGGGCATATTGTTGCTGTGTCCACTCCTCCTTGCTCGTTCTCTTCTTCCCATTCTCTTTCTCTTATTTTTTTTTTATAACCATTTTTAATTCATTTTTTTCTCTTGTCTCTTATAGAGCCTCGGCCTTAATCCCGTTTGAGCTCAGGGTCTTTTACCGTTCTTAGTTTTTTATCTGCTTTTCTCACCTTCTTCACTTTTTGTTTATCCTCTCTTTTTCAGTCCTATACACTTCCATCCCACTATCTCGATCTCCTCTCTTTACCTCTCCCCCACCCCAGTTCAGCCGTCGACTTATTTTATTTTATTATATTTATTTATTAATTTTATATATTTTATATTATATTATATTATTTATTATAATATTATTATATAGGTATTATATATGGATTATAATATATCATATATTAGATAAATATATATATATATATTATATATATATTTATAGATATAAATTTTTTTATTTAGTTAGTATTTATATATATATATATATATTAATATAATATATATTAGATATAAAAAATTATTTTATTAAAGAATAATTTTCATATATATTACTAGAGTATTAAAGTATATGTGGTGGTGATTTCAAGAAAATCAAATATTTATGTAGATTAGATATATAATTATATATTATAATATATTAATTATAATATATATATTATATAATTATATATTTTTATATACCACTATTTATATATTAATTATAATATAGAACACCTTCATCTGGTCTACAATTAATATATGCATATAGTAATAATATGGATATAATATATATTATATATATACTATTATCTGATTTTTATTATAAAGAAAATAAATGAAATGATATATACTTTACGGTATCCTAGATACCACTATATATAAATATACTTATATTATAACTTATAATAAATTGGTCCTAATATATATATATATATGTTAAGGACTTTTTATTTTTTATTATATCTATTAAGTAGCACATAATATAATATATATAGGAATAAAATATATTTAACATTAGATTTTCTTACCTTATTATATATGGTTTATCATAGCTTCTCATACTATATTTATATTTATATATCATAACTCTAAAATATTTTAATAATATATGCAATATAAGTCTATATATTTATATTATTATATATTATAATGAATTATATAATATTAGATATAAATATTATATATTTATGATATATAATATATAATATTATATTTATTATATTAATATAAATGTTAATATATTATATTATATTTATATATTTTTATTATATTTACAATATATATATATATTAATTATATTACTATAATAACTAATATAATTATATTAATATTAATATTTATTATATTGATATATTTATATATATATAACATCTTAAATATATATTATATAATAAGTATTTATTATATATATATTAATATATTAATATATATATATAATATATTAATATATATTACATATATATTTATGAGTGTATTAATGTACTCCCCTCTTCCAATGGAATTTAATATATTATATATAAAAAGTATAAATTAATAATCATAAAATAATATATTATAATATATATATATTAAACTATATATATTATATATATATATATATATATAATACATAAAATTATATATTTATCTATTAAATCATATTTTTATAGATTTTTATTTTCAAGACATTATGTAATAGTTATATATACTATATTATAATATATATATATATTATATATATATATATTAATATATATATAATTAGTGTGGAGACCCGAGATGTCAAAATTTGATGTTATGCGGACGATCTTAAAGATGAATGAAAGGAAATCGGATGCGAGGCGAAATCTTAAGGTTAGAATGAGGAGGCCGTGCGATGTCTACTCTTTAAGTGACTATGATAAACAAGAATACTATAATGAATATAATAATAATGAAACTACTACGACTATATATATATATATATATATATAACCAGTACATATATATATATATATATATATACCGTATGAAATTGAGCAGATATATATAATTTAGTGGATGACATTGACATGACGATATTTATAGATATTATAATATAATATAATAATTATATAAAAGTATATATGTTATAATATATATATATGATAAATAATACTATAGAATATAATATAAGATATAATAGTAAAAATATATACATGCATACATCTTCCAGAACGGACTATAACGAGGCCGAGAGCCTGTCAGTGGGCGGAAAACACCTCGCCCCCACTTTCATGTCGATCACGATCCCCACTCCACCGTATAAGCTACATCCACGATTCTGCAGCGATCTTGTATGTTCCCTCAATGAATGCGTCAACTGTGTCTCTCCACTTCTTTCGCGGTCTTCCCCTCGGTCTCACTCTGTTGCGGATCTCCACCTACACACTCTGCTGGCAACTCTCTCTGCCCTGCATTTCTCAGGTAGTCCACAGCATCTAGTTTGGATTCCGTCCCACTATATCTGACAGTGTCTACAAACCACGCTCTCCTCACTGTCTCGTTTTCACTCCGTCTCTTCTCTCTTTCCAAACACTGTCTCAACACATTCATCTCCCTGTGTCTGAAGTGCACTCTCCTCTCTCCTGCGCTCCTAGTTGGTCTCCGCCCATACACAGTATCGGGCTCAAACACTCCTGTATATTGCTCTCTCACCTCTTTTTCATATATTTATCTTTCAGATAGGTATACTGCTCTTCAGTCTCCTTTACTGCTCAATCTACTTGTAATTTTCCTTTGGACACTCACACACACACGCCATTCTCTTTCCAAGTGCTTCACCAGATTATTTAAGATCTATCCACATTTTGACACTCTACCTCTACTCACTAGACAACTCCTCGCTTCTAACCTATCCTAGAAGACTTAGGAACTACACATTATTACTGATTTCTCACATCATATTCAATCCTGTTCTTCAACTTTTCGCGAAACACAGCGCCACTTTGCCTTCAACCTCTCACCATCTCCATTCCAACACAGAAAAAACGATCATAGCAGAGAAAGTTATATAATGTGATCTCCGTATCAATATCTTGAAATATACAGTTTTAAAACAGCTCATATGACTGGTCCAAATACGCTGTAAAACAATATCGACTGAAATCTGTGAATTATACATTCGAAAGTTGTAACAAAAACTAAACATAAACATTCCATCTTTTTGTTTATTTTGTGGGTAAATAAGATAAAACAAGTACGTACTTACTTACTGCTATCAGTCTCCTCCAACTTCATAATCCCTCTTCCAGGAACTACTTATCCACAGCTTGTTTAGGGAATGTACCAAGCACTACAAGAAGCATATTTTCTCGACTAATGAAAGGCGAATATGATGCCTTTTATTAATACCTAAATTCCCATGTCTTTTCGCGTGTTCGAATCTTATTAGAAACATTAATTCTGTGTCTAACTACTACAAACTCTGTACCCATACCGCTCTTATATCAAACACAAGTTCTTGGCGTGATTATTTATCTAATTTTCATTAATCTAAATATTCTTGTACATTTAATATACTTCTCTATGGATCCAATTATGTAAAATTCTCTAATAATTTTTATATCAGTTTTCCTGTGACTTCCTCCTTACTTTATAAACTGGGAACTATTATTGAACTTCCCCAACCTTCCCACTCTACTCTCCACACAACACCTGTTCACTAGAAATAGTTCTAAATATGGAAAATAACAAAGCTAGTGCCTACTTGTGCTGTCCTATAAACACGTCTAAATCATACTAAGAGCAATCATTTGATATCCATCATACCTACAACAGGAGTTTTTCCGCTCTTCATTGTATTCTTAAACTCTGTCTCTTACAAATTTCACGTCCTCAAAAGTGTATTACCTACATACAATTCAGCTCCTCCACGTTTCTCTCCTCCTCCGCTCCTCTCTCTCCCCTCCTCTTCGACTGCATTCCACATATTCTAAACTTCATCAAATTAGTTACTAATCACTTTTTGTTTTTTCCTACCGAGCCTGTTACCAATGGTTTCTACTTTTAAGAGTCTTTTTTTTGTATTGTGAAAATTTTACTCTCCTCTTCGCTCCTCTATAGTTCTTGCCAATCTAAAAATCTTCTCTGCTTTCCTTCATATCATCCATCAGCTTTCACTTTGCTATCTATCTTACAGACCATCCTCCTTTGCCATACCTTTCCTTTCTCTCGCTCATTTGTTTGCTTCCACGTACACGCTCTAGATTAAATGATAGCTTTTTACTAATAGTACGAACACTAATACATACCTCTGACACCACAACATCAATATAGTAATAGTTCTTATACTATTTCCTCCTTACTCTACATTTATACTATCGATAAATATCTTACTACTGCCAGTGTAAGTCTAGTATACTATATATATATA
>JABUQX010014388.1:0-7500 GCA_015478945.1 Trachelipus rathkii
ACATTGTTCACATGATCATGAATCACAACACTCAGAAGGAGATATAACGAATTAAAATTGTAATAGTACGTAGATCTATAAGACTTATACTTCTGCACAAACAGACTTAGAATTGCTGGCTTTCTAGGATTTCGGGCTGGAATCTATTTATGAAGAAGTTGTTAAACATTAGTTCAATATTAAGTAAGGCAGACATGAGAATCACATTAGTTTTATTTGCAACTATTTTGCGCATGAAAAGATGGAATTGTAAATTGCACATGGTATGTTTAAATAGGCTAATTTAGGGACATGAGTCCATTTAGGAACAATGAGCAATACATCAGAAATTAACAGTAATAGTTGCGACCTCTATGATTTATTACATTGATTATTCTTAAACTCTAAGTCCTCATAGTGATTATATGACATGTAGGACAGCTTCCATATAATTTAGTTATAAATTATACCCTAGTTTTTAATATTTCTAGTCATTATAACTGTTTGTCTTAAGCGCTAGTACTGTATAGTAACTTTAATTATTTACTATATATATTAACATACTAAATAATAAAGTATAGAAATTAGTTATAACCAGTAATATATATGTATTATAATTATTAACATATATAATTAATAACATTTAAATAACATCTTATACTATATTATATTATTCATATATTAGTATAGTATTGAGCTATAATACTATAGTACCCCCAACGAGTTTATCATGGCACATTTGCTAGCTGGGGAAACTCATGAACGAATCACTTGCAAGCTAAATTTAACAGGGCATCGCGAACACTAGTAGTAAGAATTAGTCACATATATAGTAATATATATATATTATATATAAATACATTGTAAATAATATTATATACTAATATATATATATATATATAATCAATACTATTACAGTATATATATACTATATATATTATCTAATATAAATATTATATAAATAATATATATAGTATATATAATCTAAAATTACTGTGCTCTTCACTTACTACTGCAAATGGATATGGGCATATATGATTACCTGCAAACAGAAAATCACTACATTTAATACTGAGAAGAAAGTGGCCTCAAAATGACAATGATATTCATACTCCTTGGACCAAACATATTTTGCACAATATAACGCTAACCTTGGTGAAAAAAATCGTCGTCAAAGTTTTTTTGTCTTCTTCCACCTTAATATGCTACAATTTATAAAAACTTAGGTTTGTGTATTGAAAATTATTAATTTTGTATAAATTGACTACTTGACTTTTATGATAGAGATTATAAATAGTATTATAGGTTAGTAGTCTTTATAACTTACGTAATTATTACTCGAGCGCTTATAAACAGCTTAATTACACATATAGTATAATTTATAACCTATAATATATTATAGTATTATATCATATAATATATATATTAGACGTGTATGGTAATGGGTGATAGCTTAATCTGGTATCATTCGACTCTTATATTTTGCATCGTCATATATATTAATATATATATATATTATATTATATTAGATAAACTCTTTTGGAATACCCTGGACTGTAAGAAAGTTTGCGAAAAGAAATATGATATGAATATATATAGTGCTGTGTACTAGTGAACTAGTATATAATTACTATATAATTATTATATATAATATATATATATATATATATATATATATATATAGTATATATATATAAGAGCACAATATATATATATATTATCTATATATATATATATATTATAGGGTTATATTATATATATATATATAGTGTATGTGATGACGGTAGAGCTTGTTGATGCGGCGTTGACGCTATAACATAGATGATATTATCTCAGAGGAATAGCAGCATACCGCGAGGATATTTATATATATGTATGTGTGTATTAAACTATTTATATTGATATGAAATGTATATACAAATTACTCCTTGTGATTTGTGGATAAATAAATGGTTTATTTATTTTATTTATATATATTATATTATTATTATATATATATAATAATTATATATATACTATATATATAGTATATATAGTATAGTACTAATAAATATATATATATACTACTATATATAGTATATATACTATATATATATATTCACTTCCTGTGATTGTGATGTCTATTTTATAGGTACAGTGGATGGGCACGTACATGAAAATTCGGTTGGGCGATACCGGGTACATCGTTTACTCTCGAAAATAGCTTGGGCCCGATACCATTACTCCGTACTTTGTGAAGCCGTTGGGCGATACAGCGGTATCGGGTAACCTGTATCGCCGTACAGTTCGAACATTTTCATATAATAGTGGAAAAACAATACTGATAAATGGGAATTTCAATAATAGTTATAATATTAACTATAAGGCAATAGATTTATGTTTTTTCTGTGCTATCTCTTTTAGATATATTGTATATATATTATATATATAATATAATATAATATATATATTATATACTATAATATTATATATATATATATATATGATATATTATATAATATATTATATATATATATAGTATTATATATATAATATATGCCCAACAAGGGAATATTTTCCGTTATGATGGCAATTTATTATTATTAAATTTGTTTGTTAGGATTATTGGGATGTCTTAATTAAATCGGAGAGTTATTTTTTGCTAATCATTTAGGGTATCGCGTATGCACAGTATGCGAATTTTTCATGAACCTCCGAATTTTCAATAAAACCGTGTAGTTTCCATGCTGAAATTGCATTCTATGGCAGAATTATGTAGTTTTCATTGAGACCGTCATCCAGATCCAAAACGTTTCCTGGCAATCCTCGTGGAAAGATATTTGCAGCATATGTGTCAGCGGGGAATAGTTACTACCAATAGTTAGTTGTAATACGTTCAGAAAAGGCTGAATGGGGGTAGAAACCCATATAAATCCTCCATGAAAGGCATATCACATTTATGTGTAATATTTAATATTACATTTGTTACATATTGTCAGCCCACTAAATTATGGAATTTCGAAGGTAATATGAACACACTACTCGTGTTGGGGATCGCGGTATTCAGTATATAGTCGTACAATCAGTTCAGCGGAGCACATTACGAATGTATATATGTTTTGTGGGGGGGGGCTTTTCCCCCACTTCTTAAAAAAAGCAAAAAAAAACGCCCTATTTTTAAATTTGTTAAAAGCATCACGAATAACAACTATGCTAAGTAATATGTATGCAAACCCAGGGAACTGGACGGTATGGTTGAGGCGTTTATTCTTGAAGACAATAATGCGGAGGTGTATAGACGGAGATATCCAGATCGTTTTAGAACCTGCATCCACTATAATTGTCAGAATTGTAACACAGGTTTCAAGAATATAGGTTTCGCGACCACTCACCATCTCCCTCACCGCAAGTCAACCTCCACCCGTACCATTGAAATGGAGTTTGACTTTCTATTGAATACCACGGAACACCCAACAACCTTACTTACGGTAGAACAGGCAACGGTAACGGTGCAATTCTACATAATGGTCAAAACATTTTTCAATTACAGGAGCACAAGTCATTGTGCACGGTCTGAATCGCCGGCGATCCGGACGTTTGGTTGGAGTTCGTAGTCCAAATGTGTTCATGTTTGTAGAATAAACTTGGACGGGCAGCTTCCGTATGTTTGTGGACGATGAGGCCAGGTTTTACCAATATTAGGCAGCCGATTGATGGCTGCGATTATGTGTATTGACCGATGGATCCCTAGGAACAACACCCGCATATTCACCTACAGCACGCGGACTCCAGGTAGATTTTACTCATAAATGTGTAGTCGTGAACTGCTAGATAAGTATACTGATCGTGCCGGACATTTACCATAGAACCTAGATACGGCGAATGAAAAAATCAAGAAAATTTTCTGGAAAGCTGACTTGTCAGACCTTTTTTCCTCGTGAATCGTACATTTACATCGACACTTCCAGAAATTGTACTACGCCAGCATGAAGGTGCCCACACATACAGCACGGCTTGTACAAACTGAACGTAGACATCGCCGGTAGGTGGATAGGAAACATGGGGTCTATTCCGTGGCCTCCTAGACACCCCAGACATTACTCAACTGGAGTATTACTTGTGGGGCTACCTGAGATCGTGGTCTACGGTGGTAACACAACACCGATAGCATCAGTTAATTATCTCTTAAGTCGAAATGCACTACATGCTTGTCCGCATAGTCTGCCTCCGAAAATATCACATTGGCAACATGACAAGGGTGGATCAGACAGGCTGAACTTTGCGTAAGAATAAGAGCAGACATTTCGCGCACCGCGTATAATGTGATTACATGCATATAGATTGATGAATGCCAGCTCCATTTATCTGAAGGTACATTTGGAAAAGATTTCATACTATACCGAAATAAGTATTACTTATGTAAGTGGAGCTGTCAAATAAACGGATGTGTTTAGCAGTTATAAAATCATTTCTGTATAAATCAAAAGCTGGTGCATCGTAAACTAACTATGTATAGTTACTATCTTAAACGTACGCGTATATGGGGGGTTTCGCCCTAATTCACGTATGGTTCTAAACCTCATTACAACTAACCATTTGTTGGGTAAGTAAGTGTGGCTTATCAGGCTGTTATTTTACTCGCGTGTATTGAGAGGTAACTACCATTTGAATCGAGATGACTGTTCTCTATGGAACCCAATATAATTTTTTGGCGCATAAAATGCAATTTCAGCATCGAAACTAAACGGTTTTATTGAAAATTCGATGGTCATGAGCACTTGGATATACACAGATTATCTCTGACCTCTTAATTAAGTAATATTGACATCAATCTCTTCTTTTTGTATCTCACCCTCACACTCTGCTCACATACCCATCACACACACACCACACACACACACACACACACACACACACAACACAGATCATCACACAATACAAACAAGCACCCACACACACACACACAGCACACACCACACAACACACACACACACACACACACACACACCACCACACAAGCACCCCCACACACACACACACACACACACACACACACACAACACACACACACACACACACACAACACAACACAGCACACACACACCACACACACACACACACACCACACACAAACACACACACACACAAACACAACACACACACAACACACACACACCACACCACACACACACACACACACACACACACACACACACACAGCACAACACACCCACACACACACACACACTACACACACATATATATTATATATTATATAATATAATATATATATATATATATATTATATATATTATATATATGTATATATATATATATATATATACTATATTTATAGTATATATATCTATATATGAGGACCTGTTGTGTTATTTAGGAAGAATGGGTCATTTTTTAATTTAAAAAAATAAGTAAACAAGTGTAGAGCAGTTAAAATTATGCAATTCATAGCTAACTTTGTAGAGTGCTAAAGTAAATGCATGGCACATGGGAAGCGGTAAAATGATATGCACATAGTTTACGAGAGCTCCTCGCATCCGTGCCCCACCGCCGTCGAGTGCTGGGAAATGATAAAATAATATCTTTATTCTTTAGTAAAAAAAAGTAATATATAAGCAAAAATTTTTTTTAACAAATTGAAGCATCTGGCAATATTAGTCATGAAGTATGAAATTTGCCGATAGACTTTTTCAGGCTCCATTTTCTAAATTTATTTAAAACTTTCGTTCACTACGGATCATTTACAACTTTTCTTATAAGTTTCAGTGAAAATCATGTAAATCAGTCTGGTGTCTTAATTGAGATTTCGTCATTAGTTTATTAGAAATATGATATTTGGAGGCCTACTTTTTCATATAATATAATTTATAAACAAAGTTTTACCACAGAATATTAATAAAGTACATTATTTCATAACTATCTATTAAAAAAACGATTAAATTATAAAAAAAACAAGCATTCCCATAGACAAATGCATCGGCATGTACTACACAAAAAATTGTACGAAAAAAGTACGATGTTTTTCGTACGGGTACACAAAATTTTGAGTTGGGCGATACGTTACATCGGTACTGTTTCAAAAGTGTTGGGCGTACCGGTATCGGTAACGAAAGTATCGCACGATACAGTGTACCCGTACAGTTAACGCGCGGTTATACTGGCCATCCCTCGTGATTTATAATATATATATTATATGTACTATATAATATATATATTATATATTTATATATTAATATTATATATATATATATAATATATATATAATATATATATATAATATATATATATCATATAGACTATATATGATATAATACATATACTATATATATATATATATTATATATATATATATATATATATATATGATATATAATAAAATATATATATTATATTATATATAATATATATATATTATAGTATAATATATATATAAATATATATAGTATATATATATATGGCTTTATGTATATTCTTAAGGAAGGAGCTTCGTTCTATGTACCGTTATAGCTGAAATGCGTGACGTCATACTCTGACGTGGGAGTTTGCGTAAGTGACCTAACTCTTACGTCACACTGCGTAGCTTAAGGTATATGTGGGAATTATATATATATACTATAATATATTATAATATATATAATAGAACATTATATATATAATATATATATATATATAGTTATATATATATAATATATATATTATTATATTATATATACTATATATATATATTCGTATGTTGGTATAGTATTTTGGAATCTGACAATATATGCAAAAAAAGCGTTATGAAACTGACAACCTGACAGACAAGGGAATAGACTATGCCAAATAATATTTTTTTCATTTTTAAGTTATCTTGTTTAAGTGTACATGTCTTTTGAAGACTAATAATTATAATGTATATTTTAATGATTAAAGTGCTTTTTTGGCTTTTTTTTGCAATCTAACAATTAAGCTTGGAACAAAAAAGTTTTATACAATCTGCTATTTCATGTGATGGTTTACTAAACAACGAGAGAAATTTAACTTTTATTGTAGGTGATGGAAATCATATTTTTCCGCAGAAAAAATTTTATCAGCTTCTGATAGAAGAGAATGAATGATTTAATATTTTTTTTGAAAGGCCCTGCAAAAAATTTCAACTTTTGAAGGTAAGTATTTTAAACCTATTTATATATTATTATATATATATACTATATAATATATTTATAAGTATATTAGATATACTATATATAATATCTATATATAATATTATATATATAGTATATATATATATATATATATATTAATATTAATGCCAAACTAATAACCTACATAAAGGCCTATTATCTTTCGGCAGCTATAAAATCAGTCTTATTAGTAAAAAGTTAGGGCTAGTTTACAGCAAATAGTGGATCAGTAAGTTTAGGGTTACTTTTACGGCATTGAGTCAACCGAGCCCCTAAAATGGAGTATTTACCCTTTTTAGGGGTTCGAGGCCGATGGGGGAACGGAGGGGGGGACGTTTCAAACCCCGGAGGGATGGTCGGA
>JABUQX010014388.1:10000-17500 GCA_015478945.1 Trachelipus rathkii
GAGCTATTGGCCTGTGCAATATTAGAATGCAATATTAAACTGCTATTCTACTCACACAACTTATCTCCCTTGAAGAACCTTCTAAGTGGAACACGGTTTTGACCGAGTTCTTACGCTTATGGAGAAAACAGTTTCAGTCAATGACTATCTGACTAGAAAATGATCCGTTTTGTGATCATCTTCAATCAAAAAAACCACGTCCTTTAAGACTTAAAGCAATAACTAATTGAATATAAATAAATAAGAAAGTAAAATACGTTTGGAAATACTCAAGGAAACCACGGATAGAGTTTTAGAAATATTTAATATAAAAAATAAATGAAACTGTTACTGGTCGTAAAACTAGCGTTTTTATAATCCATCGGACATATAGCCGATGTCTAATAGATATCCCGTATACATGTCACACCGCACATATAGAACGCTTCAGTACCGTTATATCAATTCAAATTTATATACTATATATATATTATATATAATACTATATATGAATAGTATATATTATAATATATATATATATATATATATGTTATTATATATAATATATATATATATATATTATAAATATATATATATATATATAATATTATATATATATATATATAAGTATAATATATAAATATTATATACTATATTATATATATAATATAATACTTCAAAAACCTACAGGTTTTTATACTTTCCATGTACAATATAGCCCGTGTCAACACGATATCCGTAATACAGATGCACAACGTCAACTTATTAGAACCAAATTGCTAGCTATAAGTATAATAATATATTATAATATATATATATATATATTATACATATATATATATATATATATATATATATATATAATATAATATAAATAATATATATATATATTATCATATATTACATCTATATATATATATATTATTATATATTAATATATATATATAAATATAATTAAATATTTATGCTCAAAAGGAAATAAATAAAATATCAACATAAATACTCTACCAATATATTCATATAAATTCTTGTCCATACATTTATTATATATATATATATATATAAAGACATACATTAATATATGTTCCAATAATTTCTACATTATAAAAATATCAACAAAATAATATATGGACAGAGCTGAATTTGCAAATGATATAGAAATATTTGCTGTAAATTTAAATGTTTTTGACAATTGTAAGGCATCGATTTAATCCAGTGTGAACTAAAATGAAATGCAGTCCAGGCTGTCAGGATAGCTGTTGTCCTAAAGCAAAAGAGTTGCCAACTAGTATTAAAAAATCTAATTTTCAAATAAATAGATGGTGACTTTAGTAGTTATTCGTATATAAAACAATGTATTTAATCGTTAAACTTTATGTTTTGTTTAACTCAAAGAATCTTTACATGTTAAAAAAAATAGCACATTAATAATAAACTACCCTATACCTGCTAGTGGTATACGTTGGCACACCGCAGACAAAATGCATTAATCAAATCACTTTAACAGGACGACGCTTTTAATAAATGGCAGATGCAAAGATTATATTTCACGAATACACACAATTAATATTTAGAACAAGCTTAAAACAATATTGGCTTTATAAAAAAAAATAAGCCACGAGATTTCCACACATTGAAAATTACAATACCTTATTGCATTTAAAACTTAACACAATTACTTTATTAATAACATATTAAAATTAAGTAATAACAATTTACAAGACTATGCACACTAAAATAATAATAACATCGATCAGACAGAGCAACAGGCGCAGTACTGTAAACACCTTGATTGACGACAAATGAGAGCAAAAAGATCACAAAATATTCATAATTTATCATTTATTACAATCTTCGGACAACAAAAGTTACATCTGACCATCCAATCACAACTCTTAAACTAATTAATAAAATGATGTATCCACTTATTAATTATTTCAGTAAAGCAAATATATATTACACATTCAGCACGACCGAAAATTGGTATTTCCTTTACAATCGACTTTGTTCACAAGAAATTTCATTTTCTATAAAATCAAAACATAAAAGCCAAATGAATTTTTATATTGTGCGCTCCACACTATAGACAAAATTAATATATTCATAACATTTATTATATAGTATATATTATATATATATAATATATATATATATATATATTATATATATTATATAGTAATATAATCGATATATATATATATATATATATTAGTATATATATATATATATATATACTTATATATATAAACAATTACATACATATAATCGAAACATGCGCAGTAACCTTATATACAGTAAGCAAAAAAAAATAATTATAAATAATCATAAATAATAATAATAATAAATAATAATAATAATAATAATAAAAATAGTATTATTATTATTATCACAGCTTGTGACGCCGGCCCATCAAAATTAGGGTTCCAAAAGTATAGTCTTGAAAACCAAGTTTCTATTGGCTGTCGTTTACGCATGAAATGCAAACATATTTACAAATTTCTTTTGATGAGCCGCTGCAATCATACATCGTATACATAGAAAATGAAAGAGAAATAGCAATGACAATGTTGGCCATTGCTTTACAATACATAAATGAGGCAAAGTTATGTATTACGTGTATTACTGCATTACATCTTTGGCCCACCCTTTGAAGCAAATGGGTACATTTTGCTTTATGTACACGTGATCAAAACATTGGTCTCATTTATTCAGTGCTCCTTCTTCGGTAGCGACTTCTGATAATGGACCAGATGTGTTGTCGGCATATGATCTGCTTAGGTAGTCTGCTATAACATTATCTTTCCCACTTATGTGGTTCAAGATAAATCTGAATCTTTGTAAATATAGAGACCACCTCATTATTCTATTATTCTCATACCTCTTCTTATTCATAGCCGTCAGCGGTCTATGGTCAGATTGGAGGATAAACTCCTTCCCGTAGAGGTATGGCTCGAATTTTCTAATGCCCATTATGATCGCTAACGCTTCCTTTTCCAAAGTTGAGTATCTTTGTTGTGTCACAGACAACTTTTTACTCCCGTAAGCGATCGGGTGGAGGATTCCTCCATCTTCTTGTAAAAGGACGTATCCTAATGAAGTGCCAGATGCATCCACTTGTAGTGTGAACGTCTTCTCCAGCTCTGGCATCTTCAATATGGGCTTCGAGCTCAAAGCTTCTTTTAATGTCTCAAATGCCTGTTGGTGTTTGGGCTCCCACCTGACTTTCGTTGGCTCTCCTTTCTTTGTTAAGTCGGTCAATGGCGCTGCAATCTGTGCATAATTTTTCACAAAATCCTGGTAATAACCAGTGAGCCCTAAGAAAGACCTCACTTGTTTCTTGTTCTTAGGCGGCTCTGTTTTCTTAATTTTGACCACATTATCCTCATGTAAACCCTTAGTGCCATTGCCAATAAAGTGGCCCAAAAACTCAACACTCGACGAAGCGAACTCACACTTCGTCGGCCTGATGGTAAATCCCTCCTCCTGAAGTCTTTGAAGAACAGTCTTAATCGTGATCATATGCTCGCGCCAGGTCTGGGAATGGACGATGATATCGTCGATATAAAAATCAACATCGTTGATTCCATCCAGTATCCTGCGCATCGATCTAACAAGCGTGGCTCCGGCATTAACCATACCGAATGGCAGCTTGAGATAATGGAAGTGTCCGTCCTCGGTTGAAAAACCGGTTTTGTAGCAATCTTCAGGCCTTATTTTTATCTGCCAGTAGCCTTTGGCCAAGTCAAGTTTTGTGTAAAACTTGTCTTTTGCAAACTTGGTAAATAAGGTCTGAGTTGTTGTCATGGGCTCAGGATCAAAGACCGTGATCCTATTCAGGGCCCTGTAGTCCGAACATACTCTCTTACTCCCGTCCTTTTTCTGGACAACTACGACAGGTGCAGAATACGGCGACGTGGAGGGAACGATGATGCCCATTCTGATCATCTTATCTGTTTCCTTTTTGAGCTCCGTCCGCGTCGTAAACGGTAGTTTGTACGGCTTCAGCCTGATGGGGGTGTCGTCGATAAGGTCTATCGCATGATAGTGGTTTTTGGCGGTGCCAGGCACATCAGTAAAAATCCCTTCATGCTTCTTCAAGATTTCCATTAATTCTTTCTTCATATCACCGGTTATGTCTGCGCTGATTTTGGTGTCAGACAATCCCTCTTTTCGTACCATTGTGGGATCCATTTCCACTAGAGTAATATTTTCTTCATTCTCAGTGTCAAGGATCACTGCTGAAGCACCTATATTCGCTGGATGTTGACACACCTCTTCTTCCGCTTCTTCACTTTCCTCTCTCACAATGTACTTCTTCAGCAGATTGATGTGATAGGTCTTAATCACATCATCCACTTTGATCTTGTAATTGTCCTTACCGTATGACTCCACCACTCTATGTGGCCCGCCCCATCTCATCAACATCTTGTTGCTCGAGGTCGGTAACAGAACAAGAGCTAGATCTCCTACTTCCAATTTTCTGGCCTTTGCACTCTTGTCATAGTATCTTTTCTGGGAAATTTGGGCCTTCGCTAAATTCTCTCTGGCCAACTTCAGAGTTTCATTTAATCTTTCCTGCAAGTCGAAAACATATCTATATGTTGACCTTGCCTCTTCAGGGTTAATGTCACCCGCCCAAATTTCATGTAAAATTTGCATTGGACCTCTCACAGTCCTACCATACAGGAGTTCGAATGGGGAGAACCCTGTGGAGTCCTGTGGAGCCTCCCTGTATGCAAATAATAGTGGCTCAATGAACTTGTGCCACTTTCTCACTTGTTCACTGCACATTCTCTTGAGCATTCTCTTAAGAGTTCCGTTGAACTTTTCTGTAACGCCTTGACTCATTGGATGGTAAATGCTAGAAAATTTCTGCTTGATGTTCAACATCTTCGTTACATCTCTCATTAAATCAGATGTAAATTGTCTGCCATTGTCACTGAGGATTTCTTTCGGCACACCCAACCTCGTGAAAATTGACACCAAACTATCTGTCACCTTCTGGGCAGTAATGCTCTTTAACGGTACAGCTTCAGGATAGCGCGTAGCGGCATCCACAAGTGTCAGGACATACTGGTGTCCTGAAGATGGGGGTGAGATTGGCCCGATCAGGTCGATGACCACCCTTTGAAATGGTTCTTCAATGATGGGCATTGGGCACAGAGGTATCCTTTTCACTGAACCTTTCGGGCACGTTCTCTGGCATATATCGCACGAGTAGCAGTGCTTAGTTACGTCCGAATATATGTTCGGCCAGAAGAACTGCTGGGTAATTTTACCCATAGTTTTCTTTACCCCCTGATGGCCACCGAAGACTTCGTCGTGTGCCATCTTCATGACTTTACTTCTGTACTCTTTCGGTACGACCAGAGTATACCTTTCCTGTTGGTTCTCTAACACTCTTTTAAATAACACACCATTGTTTACCATACTTGTTTTCTCCTTTTTCCACTGACCTCCATACCCTCTGTAGAGTGACGTCATCTTTCTGTCTACTTTTAAAAGTCTCCCGATCGTTAATCAGTTGAACTTCATCACCATGGGTTATATCCCCTTCACCCACAGCTACAACACCCTTTTCTCCAGAACTTTGCGTGTGACTGTCTATGTCACCTCTCACCATCTCGTCATCTTCATCAGCACGGTCTGTTACATCAGACCACTTCGTGCTCTCTACCATCGATGTCTCCTGAACATCTACCACTCTCGTGTCATCTTCAACATCCATTAATAGATCTTTAGGGGTTTTAACTTCATCTTTTCCTGTAACGTTCTCATTTTCAGGTGAACATTTGCACCCAGTCATCACACTTAGTGATGGTTCCATGGTTGGCGCGACATCTTTATTACAGATGTCAAACGATTGTGGCACTGACGGTTTCCCTCTGTAAGACTCACTCATCTCCCAACTTGCCATTCCAAATTTATGATTGGTTTGGTTAGGTTCTTCTTGTGAACCTTCTTCAGCGCTCTCAGCGATGGGGACCAGCATACTACTAATGTTATGCGCGACCTCTACATTACGAGGCCCTCGACACACGGTCGACTCCCAAGCGAGATTAGGCTGACTTAAGGGCAATGCTCCTTTGACATTCCCGATTACCAAATCATACACAACCTCCGGCAATACTGCCGCGGTTGTTCTCCCTACATAATAAGGGGTATCCACATCAATATTTGCAAGCGGAGCTTCGATCACTGTACCGTCCAACAAACGTATCTTCATGTTGTTTCCAACATAACACCTTTTTGGCACAAACTTCTCTCGCACAACCACTACATTACACCCGGTATCTCGGAGGGTTTTGACTTTAAAGCCATTCACCGTCCCATACGTTACAGGTAGGTGTGACGTTTCGTCATTTTTCACCTTCACTAACTCATCCAGGAGCTTCGGCTCTTCACCTGAGTAGTTCAGGGCTTCACTGCCGTTACCAGAGACTCCGGACGCTCCCGTGCTCTTTGTTTCTTCTTTTTGTCTCCCTGAGTTATTCTGTCCCCTACTACTATTGTTGAAATAAGGAGGGGCTCGACAATCCCTTGAGAGATGCCCTCTCCTTTGACACCTAAAGCACGTGGGCGCTTCTCTCGGCTCACTGCTACTGCGACGATAGTTCTGTCTGTCGCCACTTCCACCTCCGATCCTGCTTTCATTATTAGTCTCGCGGTGCATGTTGATTGCTACTTTTATGATTACCGCTTGTGGAGTAACCATTGCCTTTTGATCTATAATTATTATTATTATGTGTGCTTTTCTCAACGTGATTGTGATTTCGTGTGTGACTATTAGCTGTGAATCTCAGACGATGCGCTTCCATGTATCCTTCAGAACAAGTTATTATCTCTTCTGGTGCTTTCTTTTTCGACTCCCTTAAGTAGGTTGCGAGTTCTTTTGGAACCGTATTCAAATACTTGTCCACCGAGAAAAATTCGATAAGATCATCCGGTGTCAGTGTTACATTTGCTGCTGTTAACCACTTTTTAAGAGCTTCAATAATTCTTTGTAAATAAACTCTAGGATTATCATCTTCCGTAGGAGTTATAGTTTTATACTTTGTACAGTACCCACTTTCCGTGAGCCCATATCTCTCCAATAAAGCACTTTTCAAACCTTCGTAGCTCTTTAATTCTTCAACAGTCATCTTATTATAGACACTGACAGCTTTGCTTGTTAGGAAACCTCCTAAAATTGTCGCTCGCTTTTCCATAGGGATATCGTTTGCTTCTGCTTGCTTCTCAAACATTAACAGATATTCTTCAATATCGGTTTTCTTCTCATCGAAGAAAGGAAGCTTCAACTTCGGATACTTATTAGCATGGGAAGCATTATGGCTGCTCTGAGCATTCTGTGATGCTATCACTGCGTCATGTTGACGCTGTTTTTCTTCAGCATCAAGCTTCATCTGAAGCATTCTTTCTTCTGCTTCTAATTTAGCCTTTTCTTTTCGCTTCTCTGCTTCGAGTTTGGCTTTCTCTACTCCCGCTTCAGCCTCAAGCTTAGCTTTCTCCCTTCGCTCCTCT
>JABUQX010014388.1:22500-25000 GCA_015478945.1 Trachelipus rathkii
GAAATTCTCGCTCCTACTCAGATCTTACAAGTAAAAATTTTATGCTACGGACGGACGAATGACGTCCATTTTTAAATCAAGTTATAAGAACTGGGTAGTCTGTCTGTACTATATCGAAAATATATGAAACTTTTCGTTCTGCTTCACGTAAATATGTACGAAATGTGTGAAAAAGTACAAGTTGTGGCGGCTTGTGGTAGTTTGTTTGAAATCTTTGTATCGAATGTGCCTGATTATTCTGATATTGAATATTAATCTTATATAACTTTATTTAAGTGGTATTTAGCACTATATACATAAAATAATTGAAAATAATGCATAATGGAGTTAGGTTAGAATTTATATTAAAGAAAAAACGCGTTTAAGAACATCTAATAAAAGATGCGGAACACAGGCGTGTGCATCTTAGGTTATGCGGCAGTGGGCCTGGTTCAGAAATATGCTAGGCGATTTGATGAAGCTTATTAAAGCTGTTGAATGGATCAAGATAATAATTTTTTTTCAAAAAACACAGATCTTTTGATGTTTGCAATCAAAAGCAAATATATATAAGTTTATTTATGATTTCATTTTTTTCATACACTTAAATAGGTACTATCGTGGACAAAAATAATGCACATATACTTGGGTCCAATTTTCTCAGTCACTTGGGTCATATATTATTCTCCAACAAACCACGCCCTCCTTTAGCAAAAGCGTGTAAATGTTATATAGTATGTGAGAAGCGAGAAATATTTGGAGGTGTTGTTACAGACACGCACACATATCAGCACACACACACACACACATATATATATATTATCATATATATAGCTTTATAATATATAGTATTTAATATATATATATATATATTACTAATATATATATATATTAAATATATATACGTATATATATTAGGTTTATCTACTTGATCATTAGAGTGTATATTTATATACGTTATGTGATAACCATTGATCAAGTGATCAACAACTATGCTTCCAAAAAGGCAAGACGCATTCGTCTTGTTTAAAATATAAGTAATAATTATTAATTACACACTATATATATCTATATACATATGCGCGAGCAAAGGCAATGCATCGGTTGCATATGGTAAATCAGCTCATGGTGTTAAGTTTAAGGCATATATAGTTGAGTTACTTTAGATTAAAAGTCGCTAATCCGTATTTTACTATTTTTTAATTAAATAAAGTTAAAATTTGACGGGTAAGCGAAGCGTTATTAAAGTTATTTAAAACCGGATTGTGATTCAGATACAGAATGATAGCACGTAAAAACACGTTACTTCCAGCGACAGAGATTAGGTGGAAATTGGAAATAGCTCTTTATTTTGCTAGACTATATATATATATTGATATAATATAGCAGTTTTAACTTTAAATGTAGTCGTGTATACTATATTATAATTATATATTATATAATATGATATATATATATATATATAAGGTTTTAAATAAATAAACGCTCCTACGTCCAAATTTTAACCTTTATTTAATAAAAACTAGTAAAAACGTGATTAGCAAGACTTTTAATCTAAATCTAAAGTAACTTGAACTATATGCTTTAAACTTAACACACATGAGCTTGATTAGCAACTATGCAACCGGATGAATTGAAATTTGCTCGTGAATGTCTTAGAAATATCTCATTTTGCATTTATATAATCTTTCTTTAAGACATTAGATAATATATCGTCCCCCAATCAATTAATTGACTGTTATATAACACCCTAATATTGTAACTATAATAATATATAATTATATTATATATATAATATTGTATATATTAATATATATATATATATATTATATATATAATATATTATATATATAGAATATATTTAAAATCTATTCTCTTATGCCGAGAAAACACTTTTGCGACTAAAAAACCACAGAGGAAAATGGAAAAATTGATTTTGATCGAGCAGCGTTTCTTGTGTAATTTTTCTACACCATTTTCAGAGGATTAACTTTCAAAGGTATATATCATAGAGGTATAACTTTCAAGGTAATATATATAATATATTATATATATATATAATATTATATAATAGTATACCGTATATATATATAATTATATATATATATATATATTATATATTATATAATATATATATAATATATGTAAATATATATAATATATATATATATATATAATATATATATTAGGTAATTATTTAGTCAGAGTTTCCACATAAACGGATTATTTTAAATATCCCACCATAGAATCCATCGAGGATGTTATAAAGTAGAAAGAAAACTAGAGAGACAAATGTATTTAGAAAAATAAAAGTTATAGACTTTAATATGTTAGAGTATGCTTGGAAAAGTTGAATAGGTTACGTTTTGTATGCAGTGTTAGTTACTTTTACTGGTGTTAAGTGTGGAAACTTTGCTTATGTTAACAGCTTAATTCGTGGCGTAAGGTTGTGGTTAGGATTGCGTTGTACATTATTTCTTAGTTCATGTATGCTATGTTTAGCTTTATTAATGTGAAACAT
>JABUQX010014389.1:0-31867 GCA_015478945.1 Trachelipus rathkii
ATAAACTCGAGACCCTCGAATTAAAAAAGATTTCCAATACGCTCCATAACTGATGACATACTTTCCTATTTAACGACGTATATAAGTAATCTAAAAATTATATTTATTAAAAATAAAAAAAATAACAGAATGAAAGAAAGAAGAGAAAAAAAAATATAAGTATACTGAATATGAGATATTATGAAGATGAGATAACGAATAATGCAAGCCATAAGGCCGGATACATTGTTGACGATCATTTTTATTACATAAAAACGTATGATGCCATATATACCAATATTTTATTATAAGAATTTGTCACTTATAAAATTTACCCTATATATTTGGAAAAGTACTATGCCTTATATAATACAGCATCAGGTATAGCTTAGGTGCCAAATTTTTGAGTTTCATATGTATAAAATATAGTTATATATAGCCTAGAATAAAATAAATTATAAGCTAATGATAGGAGCTAATATTTTATATGTTCTCAGTCATACTATCTTTTTTGAGAGTTTTATATATAATAACCTTAATTTTTATTATGTAAAATTTCAAGATAATATGCTATTCTTTTTAATTACTAATTATATAACAGTATTCCATATAAAATTATACATTATGAGTGATACAATTTGATTTATTTATTTATTGTATGATAACCTATAGATGGATGGTCACGTCGCGGGTTCAGTGAACTCTAGAGGATGTTGAGTAGATTTCTAATTAAAGCGAAAGAATGGTTACTGTTTCGGTAATCCGGCGGGGCGGTAAAGGCTGGCTTTCATTCGACTTTTGTCTATTATCTTTCTACTTAGCTTTTATCTTTATCTTGATGCATGTTCACTACGCACCTTACCTATATATATACACAGTATCCTTGTGAAAGAAATAAAATAGTAGATGAATAAGTAAATTAATATATATATATAGTATATTAAATTATATATTCATATTTAATTTACTATATTATAATATATATAATATATACTACTATATATAATATATATATATATATTAATACTATTATATATATATTTATATATATATATATATATATATAATATAGTATTAATACTATATTAATATATATATATATATATATTATATATATAATGATATATGTATATATAATACATATATATCTATATACTACATTACTATATATATATATATAGTATATACTATATATACTATTATATATATTATCTTCATATCTCTCTCTACTATCTCATCTCTCTTATCACATCTATTACTTCTATCTATCTCTATATCTCTCTGTAGCTCTCTCTCTATCTTATCTATCTATCTATTTCTATTTTCATTATTATAATATATATATCTTTCTACTCTATCTATATCTCTCTCTCTCCCTCTCTCGTATCTCATTTCTCATCAATCCAGTTATTCTTCCAAATCTGGCGTTGCGCAAACGGAGAGTAATTTAAATTCACGTCTGATATTATCCAAACGAGATATTTTTAAAGAGGAAATTATTCATCTTACCTTCTTTCTCGTTTCAGTCTCTCTCTCTCGTTTCACAAATCTCTCTCTCACTAATTATATTTGAAACTGAGATTAGTAGCTAATAGTATCTATATAAATAGATATAATTATTTATACCCATTTCCTATTTATATAATGACATTACCTATCATATATCATGTAATTTCTTAATTAAGATCAAATATCACTCCATATAAACTCATAATCACCATCAAAACTTAATCTCAATTATACAATACCTAACTATTTGCACTATAACTACTTTATAATTATTTATCGTAAATAAATTGTGCTTATTTTGTTTGAAATCGCAGTAATATCTAACGTAAAAATAAATCACTACTCTAATATGAGCTGGGTTCAGTGCACAAAAGATGCGCTAAGTTACTCCTTTGAGAATAAACTTTATAAAATATAATTTGTATTATAATTAGCGATAGCTATATCAGTAAATTTAGATCTACTTAGTTTTGAGGCAAAGCCGAATAAACAAAAGTATAGTATGGGAGTAAGGTATATATATGCAAAATTACGAGGTATACGGAATTTATACTTTTTTTTCCCAAGTATCAATATATATTCTGCATTAGAGTAACGATTTCGCATTACATGCAAATATTTTGAGTTAAAGTATATATAATTATATATATATTATATATATAGATAAAATATATTTCAATATACAGCAATTTAAATAATTATATTTCTGTCGAGATGTAAAATTCCTTTCTCTCTTACTCTCTATCTCTCTCTATCCCTCTCTCTCTCGCATACATATACTATATATTACTATATCTATATATATATTACTATTATATATATATATCATATATCTATATATATTTACTTATACTTGCTATATCTCTATATATATACTATATATATATATCTATCTATATCTCTATTATTCTATATATACTCTATATTATTACTACATATTCACTATCTACATTAAAGAAATAATATTCATATACTACTATATATATATTACTAATACTATATATAATATATATATATATATATATATCTCTATATATATACTATATATATATAATTAAAGAATATAATATATATTCACTTACTATTCTACTATATATTCATAACTTCACTTACTATATTCATTATATTTTACCTTAAACAGTTATCCTTTATCTTATATAAAATATATATTATTTGTTAACATTATATTTATCTCACATTATATACTTCTTAATATTCTCAATAACTAATCCACATACATACTACTACAAGTCCTAAGGGCAAGGCAATTCTATTTGCACTTGGAACGCTCCCACTTATCTTTATTTGGAATTTTCTTATATCCCTATCGTTTCTTATTTTCATCTCAGGGGCCTCAAGTAGCATCTAACAACTTCAATATATCCTGAAACTATTGAATGATTACTTAGTAACCATAAGATCAATTTATACTAAGTCACAATTAATTGTCGGTTTTAAATCGATCTGTTTGTGAATCTCGCGAGAGTCTCTTCTATGATCCGCGTTACAAAGTAAAGTCTTGGCGAATATGTGAGCTGCAAGATGAGCCCAAACAATTAACTACTATTGTTATATATTCACATGTACCTTTACTACATCATATTATATACTGATTTGATCTTTCATGCAATAAATAAATTTTTAACTATTCTTGTGTACTTCTATCTTTCTTCCACCTTTATTCACTAATTTTAATTACCTCCTATTTATCTACTCTATTATTTATCTTATTTAATTATTTACATTATTTATATATTAATCCAGATTAATATCCAGTATTCTCATTATACTTAAATTCTGCTTCAGTATGATATATCTATATTAATTATTATTATTAATCTATACCCCCCGTTAAACGTATTATCACTACCTCACCACCTGTGGGCTGTACGGAGGGGGCTCTAGAAATAATACCTATTTATTTCGCTGAGGAGTATGCTGCGTCAGAGTGGTTGGTACACGCTTATTTGCTCTTTACACGTATTGATTTCCTCCGCCTTTCTTCTTAGCGATGGTTTCTCCCTATTTTCAAACCGTACTCTTTTCATCAATGAGTCTAGTTCCTTCTTCTGTTTCCTTATTTATCTATTATTAATCTTTACTTATTATTGCAATTCTTTAGCATTATCTATTATCATTATTGAGAGGAGATCTATTATTATTATGGAGAGTACTTATTCTCTGCATTATTAATCTGAGTATTGTTGCGCGAGTGTTTACTATTTGTTTTTATGTTTATTTATTTTAAATTTTGTATTTGCGATATGTAATTTTCATTTTGATTATAATAAATAATTTGCTGTTTTCAGAATATCTTATTCTTATTACTTATTAATATACACTTAAAATTATCTTTAAGAATTGAATCTGCTCAAACCCAGATGTAACACCATCTGTTATGAAACCTATATTGACTGATCGCACTATCCTTTGCAGATAATTGTCCTTATACGTCCACACTTCCGTTTTTTCTAAGTACAGTACTAAACCAAAACGGCCTAACCGTATTCCCTGATCTCTCTCTGAGAGTCTCCCCATTTCCCTTGCTTCCTGGTGGCTTACCGGGCTGTTGTTTCTGTGTGTGTTCCTTCATCGGGCCCCAAATCTTCTGCCCCTCTCCTTCTCCCTAATCGGGTTGAGGGCGTACAGTTAAAACCGGTTTGTTTGCCTTCCTCTCTCGGGCCGCCTATTGCGTCAGGGGTCCCGAACCTTGTCCCATTCCTAACTGTGAGGAGGCTGGTGGTCGCACCCAATATTTGTAGGCGGTTTGGCTAGTAGTAATTTATTCTTCTATATGGGTACTGACTTTTGTAGTTTTCAGTTTTTACACATGCAGCACTCACATCTGCACCAAGACTATTTCGTATATTGTTTGTAGTGTTTGTTTGTGTGAGGTATCAGCTTTATATATATTTATTTTATCCAATCTTGGGATATACTGGTAACCCGCGGAGTTCCGTGAGGGTGTGCTCTACTCACGAGGTCCACATATATATATTATAATATATATTATATATACTCAATTGGCACTATACAATATCAACTATCATCCTAACTAGTAGGTTGTAGGTTTCTTATAAGGTGGGAGGATAGGTAGCTTCACTGGGCCCTGTGGTGAGGCGCGGTTCTGCAGTATATTTAGTTACTGCTGCACATGAGGGATTTATGTGGTATTTTTCTAATTCATTTATATATATGAGAATTTTGATTATGATTTTATATTAATTTTAATTTGCGGATGCTGAATGGATTTTGCGGATGTATATTTTCTCATGTGAAGGTAAATTTCCTTAAAAAGTGATTTAAACTCGTATTCCAGTTATCAAGAAACGGCCGTTTTAGTCACTAATGACTTACTCATTATAGATCTGGCGGGTCCCCATTTCTAAACTCCTCGTCTATCTACTTACGTATATCCATATTGTAGCCATATCCCAGGCCTGCGCCAGCAGAGGGCTTTGACAGACCCTTGTTGATTATGAAAATGGTATGGTATTTCCACCAACCCACCCCTCCTATCCGAGTGCAGAGCGGACCCTATCGCCAATCTCTAGATCAGGGATCTGCTGGGAGTCGTTTCCCGGTCCCTGTTTAAGGGACCTGCCCCCCGTCTAGACCAGGTGAAGCTGTTGGGGCCTCTCAGAGTACCCTTGTCTCTCCGTCTTACGTTTGCCATTCCAGGAGCCCCTGCGTCCGCGGGGTTCCATTCCTAAACGCCAGTATAAACCGACGCCGACGTTCACTTTCTCCGACCCCCCTCCAGGGGTCCCGGGTCTTGATTCCTACTCCGCCTTTAATTTTTTATTTACATTCGACGTCATATCTCGTCCACTGACTTCTGTGAGCCGCTCATCCTTAGTGAATGCTTTGGAAGCTGCTCTTCAAACTAATGAGCCACAGGCCACGCCAATGAGGAAACGGTTACCTCTTGGTTCGTGCGCCTCTCGTACCCAGAGCAACGTAACTGCTTCCCTATCCCCATCTGGGGAAGTTTCCCGTCATTTCTAAACCTACGAATGTCGAAACACGTCTAATGTGACCTCAAAAAAGCCGGAAGTTCTGTTCCGATGCTTCGATGACATCCTAAACTTTCATTTACGTGCCACCACGTTGCCTATCACCGCTTTATCGTGAGTTCCCATCGCACGTAAGGATGAACCCCTCCAAGAACGAACCCTCGTCTGTTGCTTACCTTTTCTGTGCCTTTCCCTCCACCAAAGGTAAAACTTGGTTTTACCATGGACACGGTTCGGACTTATGTGCCCTTTCCCGAGAAGATGTTTCAAGTGCCTTAAATTTGGTCACCCCCAGAATATTGTCGGCTCCCCAGACAATCTGTCCGACATGTGGCAGTTCTCTTCACCCGAACTGTGACAGAGATCCTCCATGTTGTCCTACTGCAAGGGGCCACACTCTGGCCTCCTCCTGCCACTGCCCCTTTTTTCGTCCTTGGAGAAGGAAAATCCCTGGAGCAGTGCGCCATTCATAAATATGAACCGTCGTGAGGCTACCCGCCGGGTCGCGAGGGGAGAAGGCTGGGCTGCGAGTCTTTCCTCTAATCTTATCTGCGGGTGCGGCAGCGTCCCATCCAATCTGCGTTACCCTTCCGTTGCCATCGCCTCCCGTGCGTTGTGTTCGGAACTTGTTCCGCTTTCAACGTTCGACCGTTCGGCCTTCCGTGCCGGTTAACGAATCACCTCTGTTTCGGTGGTTTCTGTGGCTCGGACCAATTGTCCTCCCAACTCTCCCGAAATGGTCCGCCGGCCCTCTCGTCGTTCTTCGCCGACACAACACGACTCTCTCAAGCTCCTCTCCTTGTAGAGGTCCATGCAGCTTCCCGAGGGATATCTGATTTTGCGTAAGTTCGGCTATTTCTGAGTCGATGGCGATCGCCATCGTGCCCTCCGTCGAAGCCTACTGTACCCGTCTCCCGGAAACGCCCCTGCTTCCTGTTTCGCCGGGGAACACCAGTCCCTCTTAAGGTTGCGAAGTCCCGTCCCAAAGGGCGGATCTTCCCGAGACAGACATCCGTACTCTCCGTTTGCTTATCGGGCCACCGGACTTCTTGAAGCAGAAGGATTCCGTTTGTACTGGGGGGACCCGTCTCTGTCCTGCCTAAAGGGCTTGCCGCGCTGACAACCCGCGTGGGCCGATCTCGACCAGTGTCGCCCTCTGCCCGTTTCTGATAAATTTTACTACTTACTTTTCCTCTCTTAAGCCCGCTTCGCTTTCTGCACTAATTCGAGGTCGTATTCTGAAACTTTTTCTTGGATGCCTTACGTATGGACTGCTTCGGACTACTGTCTGTCCTCCTTTTTTCCCCCGTGGGGGGGGGGGTTTGGTCCCATCGTGCTGACACTGTTATCCCACCCGAGGGAGGTCCGAGGAGGTATCGATTGAACACCTCGCCCGCTCGCAGTCTTCCTTCGGGTAGAAGTGGCGCCGCTCTGCGTCTTTTTTTTCAGGATTTGGGGTTGGTCTGCGGCGTGGGGTTGCAGGAGGATGGAGGAGTCTTCCTTCCTGCCTCTTCCCCTCCCCCAACTTTTGACTTCGGCCCCGTCGAGGAGCCTTCTGTCTTCTCTCTCCAGCGCCGGTACCCGCTTTTCCGAGATTTAACTGCTGACAGCCATAACATTTGTCATTCCGATGTGTCTCATCTCACTCCCGCCGACAACCTTTTTACTTGTCAATCTCTTTTCATCTTCCCCCAGCCTTTGTTAGGGCGCCTCCTGGCAAGACGCGTCCCCCTTTCCGGCTTGCTAAGAAGTCTGGCAGGGGTGATCTGAGGGGAGGGATGTTCGAAATGTGGAGTGTGATTTGGCCCGCCTCTTTGCGAGCCCTCTTCTGATGTGCCCAGGAACCCCTCTCGTAAACTGGAGGTCCACACATATCCCTGCTGCGTGATCTTCTTCTCCCTCCGGTTTGAGGTTCCTGTCGGTGGGTCGGTCGACGGCTCACGGGACCTTCCGCTTTAACCTCTGAGGAACTGCCACATCCCAACATCGTGACCATTGTCACGGATCGCCCTGAACTTTGATTGTTTTCCCGTTTATGGCACGTTTCATCCAATGGAACTGCCGCGGATACTTTTGCCAATTACGAAGAGCTGAAAAGAGTTTACTTGTCGATCATCAGCCCTTGGCTGTTGTTTCAGGAGTTGCAACTTCGTGACCGTGCCCTTTGGCAACCTTCCACAAGGTACAGGGAGCCCTTATTTCCCTGAATCGTGAAACTAGCGACAGAGGTGACAGAGGTGGGGCAACGATCCTGCTTCACGAGTCTGTCCCGTTTACTCCCATTCCACTCTCCACTCTCTACTCCGCTGCATGCCGTGGCAGCTTGTATCCATCTTGACGTGCCGCTTACGCTGTGCTCGGTGTACCTGAAATAAACAATGATTTAATAGTGTAAATATACTTTTAATGTGGAAGGAATTAAAGAAAGACCTCGTTCGATTTTTTCAGCGTGTCCCTCCCACCGCTCCATGTGGTTCTCGGTGACTTTTTATAACCTCCGCCATCCTTTGGTGGGGTGACTCTGTTACGTCCCCGATGTCTGGTTGTCGAGTATTTTCAGGATTTTTCATTGGGATGTCTCAACACACGGGCCTTTCCACCTTTGAACGTTTTGATCCGGCAACTTTGTATTCTCCTGTGTTGACGTCTCGGTGTGTTCCATCTCGTCTTTAGGTCGTTTTTGGGTTGGAAAGGTCGTCTTTCCTCTGTGGTAATGACCACTACCTATCGTGATACCATCCTTTGGCCCCAGTCCGCAGCTACCACCTTATTTTGGCTGGCGCTATGAAGGGCAGCTGGTCTTCCTTTTCTTTCATCAGGCCACTTACTTTTCTTTCTGTCTTTCCTGCTACTTAACGTGTTCCGTCGAGGCCGGCCGATGCCTTTCACATTACTTTCAGGAAGTTATTCCTTCAGGCGGCAACGGAGCATATACCCCGTTCATCTGGGACCCGGAATTCAACAACCCCCTGGTGGAACCAGGAGTGTGCCTCGGGCTAATCGTGAAAAGCGTAAAAGTTGTATAAGCTGTATATAACGGACTCCCACACCTTCCAACTTTATTTTTACTTGAATTCTGTGTTTAAGGCTTCGGCGGCCCTCTCCCGGCGTATTAATTCGCCGTAACGCGGAAACAGTATTTCGCACTACGACTTCCACTTAATTCTTCTAGACGGGCCTGTATCATCTCCATAAAAAGGTGCGAAAAATTTCACGGAAAACACCATGCTTGATCGCGCCTATATCCTCGGCTTACGGCCCGCAAAAACTTCTGATTCATCTCTGCTCCCGGGGTTTTGGAGGACTAGTTAGGTTATCACTTCGCGTCCTGCTCACGGCTCCCGGTATCCTGAACCTTTTTGGTTCTGGCCGCTTGCGGGTGGAGTTTCCCGATTTTTCTGTTCCGCCTGGGTACAGTACCTTCCATACAATACCGGCTATTCACCAGGGCCGAGTTCCTAGACGCCTTCAAGCTTCTTTGCGAGGATGGAGCGCCTGGCCCTGACGGGCAATCGCGTGAAGACGGTCTCCTTTTCGAGGATGCTTCGGATCTGCTTCATTGTTATCGGAAGGTCTGCCAACTTTGCCGTGTTCGCTTCTCGCTTATACAATAGAATATGGGGGGAGAGGGTGTCTTCCCTCCTGTCTGGTCTACTGCTATATTGTCCCCATTCCCAAAACTGGGAAGGATCCGACTTCTCCGATAACCTTCGCCCTATTTCTCATTGACCTGCAATACCTGTAAGCTCATGGAGAGATTGGTGGCTTCCCGTCTTGGTCCCGACGATTGGAGCGGATCCCTGCAATTTTCCCGACTACCAATCTTGGTTTTCGTCGCCGATCGCTCGACCCAGGATCCTCTCCTTCGGTTGGATCACGACATTCGCGAGTCATTTGCCTCCAACAAAATGACCCTGGCCGTCTTCTTTGACCTCGAAAAGGCGATGATAGCACGTGAGGTTGGGGGTTTTGCGGAGCCTCCACTCTTGGGACTTAGGGGGCAACTTCCCTGTTCCTTCAGTTGTTGATGTCGGGACGTTCGTTTCAGGTCCGTTGTGGTGCCGCGCTGTCGAGGTGGTGTTTTGTCCTGGACGAAAGGGTGCGCAGGGCAAGTGTACGAGCGTGTTGGCTTTTCGCTTATTGGGTTTTTCAATGGTGTTTGTCGATTCCATCCCCCGAACGTCTGTTGCGCTGCTCCATCTATGTTGACGATCTTGCCTGTACATCTCTGGAGCTAAAACTTCCTTGTAGAACGTCAACTTCAAGGTGTTGCCATCGATAGGTTCCCTCCTGGTGCTCTGCACGTGGCTTTACATTTTCTTCACGTCGAAAACTACAGCCGTTAGCCGGTTTTCCGGCGGAAAAATCCATCGTCGTAGGGGTCCTGCATTGCCTGCTCCATGTTCGAACGTCTCTATGGCCCCTAGTTCCGTGTGGAGGCCGAGGGTGCGGTTCCTAGGTCTGTGTTGCTCTATGAGCGCCTCACGTACCTTCTTCATATTACTCTCCTCAAAGCAATTGGGCCGAGGGGCCGTTCCTCTTGGATCTCTTGCGGCACCTCACCTCCAGACTGGGGTGGGCGGATCAGAAAAACCATGCTCCAGCCCTTTACATCAATCTGAGTGCGGGCTCACTGGACTAATGGTTTGTGCCATTTTATGGGCAGACCTTCCAGTCCTACCTCCGCATTCTTGAAATCAGACTGAAGGTCTGAGAATTGCCACGGTGCGTTCCGTTCCTCTCCGAGGGAAAGCCTGGAGTTGGAGGCCGGGGTGATGCCTCTAGTCCCCTGCGAGGGAGCAGCTCATGTGCTCGCTGGTTCATTATCGGCGGGAGTCAGCGCTTTCAGGTTCCCTAACCCTCGTCCGGCCCTTGACACCTATAAAGAGCGGTCGAGAATTCACAAAGGGAACCGCACCCTTCTTAATTGGCCATGCTGGGGTTGTACTTCCAATCTTGATTTCCTCGACCTTCCTACAGCGAGCGGTTCATGCCAATTTGATTTTAACTCGCTATACCGTTCACAGTGGGTCTCTTCGCGCCTCCTGTCTCTGCAGTGGGATCCCAGTCTGATCCAAGACCAGATAAATTGAATCATTTACAGAATCAACAAATTAATTACATAGACCCGGTGCTGTTGAGGATTCCTTTGGTATCTCACGACGAGGTCCATAGCGCTCTAAATGGCGTTTAACAGAACACCGATGGTTCAAAGATCGGAGGAAGGGTGGGAGCTCAGACTGTGTTTCCGGACATGATACACTGTACTCCCATACTCCTTCACTCCTATTTTTTGTCTGTTTTTTCCGGCTGAGCTAACAGCAATGTCCATGGCGGTGAACAAGATCAGTACCTTCGCCCGTGGGGGTAATTATAACCATCTTTTTTCGGATTCTCCGGAAGGAGCGCTCTCCAGTCGTTGCTTGACGCGGTCAACTACCGTTTTACCCGTTGTCTGTGCGCCTCAAAAGTCCCTGCGTGCTTGTAAATCCACCAGAAGCGCGGTACACCCTTTCTACGATCAACATGATTCGATTCTGGGTTGGGTTCCGAATCCCATGTGGGTGTTCTGGCAACGAACGGGCTCGGATGGGAGGGCCAAACGGGCGCTGCATACAGCCTTAGGTGTCGAGGTGTCCGTTGAACCTTTCCTCCCTCTGGTGCGCGGACTGGCCATCATTTCCTGCTATCGGCGATTTCTCCACATTCTCTTTGCGGTCCGGGCTTCCCTCTGGCTGCAGTCAATGTTTGGGGCGGAGGATGCTCAGTGTGGCGCCAAGCTCGGAATGGTCCAAACCCGTCTTGGGTGGTATCTTTTCTTGTAGGAAGAGTCGCCTCCTGGAGGTGGTCCTGGCTCGATTGCGGATAGGTCATAAAAATCTCACCCATGGATTTCTTATGTTCGCGGGGGTTCCCCCGTCCTGCCCATTTTGCTCCTCAAGTTGTCCTCTTACTGCGTTCATCTCTTTGTGGATTGCGATGCCATCTCGACCCTTCGAAGCAAGTTCTTTCCTGACGCGCTAACTATCCCTCTTCAGCATCGCCTTCAGCAAATCTTATCCGAATCATCTCATTTTCGTAGTGATCGCATTTTTGCTTCCTCTTGGATCCCTGAACATCTTGTATATAATCCTAATCGTCCACCTTGTCCTCTTTTCTTGTTAGGGATTTCCCCTTCGTTAGTTGCTAATCACGGTCCCCTAGAGCCGCATTCCTGTGTGCTGTGGAGATCCCCTGTACATCTAACGTGCGACAAAAAAATAAAAAAAAAAAATTATTATTTATTTTATTATTATTAATATTATTATTATTATTATTATTATTATATTATTATTATTATTAATTATTATTATTATTATTTTATTATTATTATTATTATAATTATTATTATTTTATTTTAATTGGTGGGAATAGATTCTTAATTTCAGTTGGAAGTTTCAATTGCTTAACAGATTATTTTAATTAAATGGCATTTGAATGCAAATAAATTTGAAAGAATTATTAAATTGTTCATGTTTTTTTTAGTGACAGCATTTTTTTTTTTTTTTTTTGTGGTAAGACTCACAATTAATGACTGTTGACGCTCATTGGAGAGAAAGTCGAACAGATCAAAATAAAAAAGCCCTATTTAAAAAAAACGAACCTCAATTCGTCAAGAAACGCAAGAACATCGCACAGATTAAAAAAGAAGATTTAAGTGAAAAAATCCAGTGCAAGGAATGAGTTTGGAAGTCAAACAATAGTGGATCGGCATGATGAAACTCTGAGATCACGAGTTAAAGCTTAAAGTGGAACATTTCAGTTTTATGAATTAAACGAATAATTCAAAATTTTGATAAGTGATATGATACTGGTGGTTGGTCGGCGCTTATGGGAATTGTATCAACTACTAAGTACTGACCTCTCGCATACTGTAGGCAGTGAGAGGACTTCCCGATTGAAGTAACCAGAAATCTGAAATGTTGTTTGGAGGTGGTAAAAGGAAAGAACCTTAGTATCGAATTAGTTGGTGTTGGGTTATACAAAGAAGAAGGAAATAATTATGTGCCAGTCTTTGACTCAAGGGTTTGAGGACTATTGGTACTTCTAACAGTCCTTTAAAGGAGGAGGGAAAAAATTATTAACTACTTATTTTCGTTCATTTTTTCCAATTTGTAACAATGGCGAAAGCTTCTCATCTCCTCAATCTCTCTCTCCTCTTCTCAGTCTCTATCTCATCTTCAATCTCTCCTTCTCTCCTCATCTCTCTCTTCTCTCACCAACTCAACTCTCAGAACTAGTGGTGGAATTGTGCGCAAAAAAATGTAATAATACCAAAAATTTCTGAGCAATGCATGAACAATTCTTTTTTTTTTCATAATAAATGGAAATTTAAGTACACCTTAGTACCCATCCCGTTACCCATTGTTCTTTTTAAATTAAGTCCCCTTTTTACGACAACTCAGATCGAACGTATGTTGTTTGATAAAAAAAAATTTTTTTTTTCCGTGCCAAACAATAAACACAGGATCTTTGGTTTTTTTTTTTATGTTTGTGAAGCAGTGCTAAAAAAAAAAAAAAATTTTTTTTAAAATAATTTTTGTTCAAATTTTTCCGCTGCCCATATAAAAAACGGTTGTGTGTGTGTACAAATAAAATGAGCGATATAAAAAAAAGTCTCTCTACCCCAACTATACGTACTCAGAAAATTTCATGTTGATCAAATCAACTGAAAGAATCTAATCGCAATTTTTTATTTTTGAAAAAACATTTTCAGTGGATTTTTGAAAATTGGGAGTTTCTGTCATTTGGTGGCAGATATGAGAAACCTGTTTACATTTTTTTTAGATAATACATGTATGTTTAAGTTTCAATTCTTTCGATTTGGAATACAGCCAGAAAAAATTGTAGGCTGAATCACAAAATGTTTAATCTTAATTACATGGTTTTTTGTCTTCACGGATTAATACAAACTAAACCTATTAGAGACAAAAAAAAAATTCTCTAACCTAGGTGGTATTGAAGAGGGGGTAGATCGCTCGAAAAAAGCTGAATCTTGCTTTATTTTTGCTGCAAATCGATTAAAAACTAAGAAAATTATGCCAATTTTAGTTTTGGGACTGAGCCAATCAGAACTCTATGTTAAAATTAAAACCTCTTAAAAAATATTTAATATATGTGATATTAAATTATAGTGTTACTGAGTTTTAATTGAGATAATGTGGAAGACAAATTCAAGCTATGAAAATAATTTTGAAAGAGAGAGACTTTATAATACTTTTAGAAGTTAAAATGTGATTAATATTTTAATTAATGATGCAGAATTAATAAATCTAAATAGTAGGAATTTTAAGTTAATAGTTAATATTGAAGATAGATACCGAACGATAAGAGAGATTCTAGCTATTTTTTTTGCATCTCCTCTTCAGGAGATTATTATTTATTATTATTATTATTATTATTATTATTATTATTATTATTATTATTATTATTATTATTATTATTATTATTATTATTATTATTATTATTATTATTTATGCTAATAAAGATAATGGGAACATCAACAGGAAGTACTTATTCTAGAAAGGAAAATCCTATTAGTAAATAGTTGCGTTCGTGGGCACTTATTAAAATTATGGATTAATGATTTTTCATGATGACGTCATAGTTTAAAATTTTTAAAACACGCTCTCAATCAATCACAATTTTTGTATTACAAAAGCATTATTATTATTATCATAGTTGTGATAATACATATTAATATGAGTGTTTGATACCATTTTCTGCCAATTGACCTAATATATGATTAACTACTTAAAAAATCTTTGTAGACCAAAATGACTTTATTTATCTTTCATAAATCTACTATACTAAATGTCTTATTACTACATTCAATACTGCAATAATAAAATTAATTTTTATGAAAAACCTTATTAACGCCTTTTTGAAAATATATGTCTCCCCCAGCTGGAGAAAGACAGAATAGTTGTCTGCAGGGAGATCCAAAGACCTTAAAAAACATGGATCTCCTGTAAAGACGGAGGATTCCATGCACCACTATTTATTTCAATATAAATTTCAAATTCTGGAAAAAAAAAATTTAATCAAGGAAGTTTTAAAACTAAGTAAAAAAAAAAACTTACCTTTTCTTCAAAAAATCCCAGAGAGTTTTGCAAGGTATTCAATAATGTAATATTCATTGAAGATAACTGTTCAACCAATGAATCAATGCTTTTGGAAGATGATATTCTGCAGCCATCTGAGAAAGAAAAAAAATACTGTATGAAATCGAAGTATTTAAATTCAACAAGAAATACATTACATATCACCCCAGGGAAACGGAGCTGGAGCCATGAACCCAAGCCACAAGTTTTTTTTTTGGCCGAAATAGAAGCTGCATATTTTAGAATGACAGATCTGGAGAGCCGGCAAAACAACTTGCATGCTCCAACAGCCCTGAATATCACATACATAAAAAAATTCCAGTAATATATGGACAATGGTGAATTATGCTACTAAAGGAAAGATTCAGTAGCTTTTAACCCCAGAACATATATCGTAAATTAATTAATTAATAGCAAATAATAACAATTACAGTATAAACACACAATGATAAGTGCAAAATAAAAATAATAATAATGAATTGATATAATTTGTTTCATTTTTCTAAAACTAAAAAGTAAACTTCCATTAATGAAGAAGAAGAACATGAATTTGAAAGAGAAGTTCAAGTAGAAAAGAGAATACCGATTATGAAAGGAGGTGAGAGGTACCATGCAAACAAAAAATAAGACCAAGGGAAAATGATTAGAGGTAAAAATAATAGGAAGAGCAAGAAAATCTACAAGCAAGATTTGGAATAATTGTTATGATGTGGAGAATTTACAAACAGAACAAAAAAACGTGGATTGATTTTAAAGAATGGCAAAACATTACACGTATACCAGATGAGAGTATCTTTAGCTAATTTTGAAGACAAAGAGGTATTAGAAGCAAAAGTAAAGAAGTTGGAAAGCTGGATTAAAAATGAGGTGTATGAGGCCGTAAATAAAGGAAGTCAAAAAGTTTTAACCACCAGATGGATAGTGACAGAAAAGGAGGAGGAAGGGTTTGTAAGGTTAGGTTAGTAGAGCGTGGTTTCGAAGAAAGAGATGGAGAATATTCTACAGACGTACCTACATGTGCTACTGTAACTTTAAAATTATGTATAGGTATATCAAAAAGATATGGTTGGAAATCTAAAACAATGGATATTAAGACAGTATAGCTACAAACAGATAAACTTAAAAGAACCGTTTATATATCACCTCCGAAAGAAGCAAGATCAGACAAAATATGGAAATTAAAGAAGGCACTTTATGGATTGAAAAGCGCAGCTAAGGTTTGGTATAACAAAGTGGTAAAAACGATGAAAAAAGTAGGAGAAGATAAATGCTCATTAGATCCAACAATATTTAGTTGGAAGAGAAATAATGAACTAATAGAAGTAATGTGTGCCCACATGGACTATTTATTCTATGGAGAAAATGACATATTCGAAGAAGTCATAGGGGCAATCAAGAAAAAATTAAAAATAGGAACAGAAGAGCAAGGATTATTTAAATAAGGAGTGGAAGGGAAAGAAGAAGAAGGATGTTTATGGATGGCTCAAGAAAATTATATAAAACAGATAAGATCTAAGGACCTATGGAAAAAAGGAGAAAATGAGAGAAAGAATTAAATAAAGAAAAGGCAAGGTACAGATTATTAGTAGTGACAACGTTAAACTGTGCGAGTTCAACTATAGACCGACATGCCTTAAACAGTGTGAGTGACTTGAGCAACTAACAAGAGAGTTATGGAAGGATATTGAAAAAAGTTAGGGAGTAATAGGAAAATAAGAAGAGAAGAGTTAAGATAAAAATGGAGGAGTGAGAGAAGGAAGAATTAGGTTTTAAGTGTGCAAGACGCTTCAATGGTAATTGGACCATTAAAAGCACAAATATTTTAGCATTAGGTCGAAGAGAAAGGGTGCAAACAGGTATCAATTTTTGAAATCGTCAGGAGTGCAAGGTGCGATTAACAATAGAACCAGAAACTTGCAAATTGAAGGCTGAGGACAACTATTTATTGAAAAAAACATATGAAAAGAAATTAAAGGAGAAAATGTTCCTATAGATATAAAAACTGATAGCAAAACACTGAGCAAAGCTATTTATTCCACTACATCGCTGTCATTAAAGAAATGATAGAAATGAAAGAAATACATAAAATAACATGGAGTAACGCATGCAATAACCAGATAATCTTAATGTGTAAACGAAAGAAGGAGTGAGACCTGACAACATGATTACAAATGAAAGAGGACAGGAGAGAAAAGAAAAATGGTTTAGTTCATTAAATATCTAAACTATCAAAATATTTTTATATTTACAGATAAGGATTGACGACATATATTCAAAGAATGATCTTCCCTGTGTTAATATTAGTGATTACATAGTGATTATTTTTTTAATTCTATTAGTACATTAAATATTTTTATTTCTTTATGTATGACTTTAATAATAAACTTTAAGACTTTAATTTCTAGTGATATTATTTTTTATAAATAGTTGTATATATTTATAATAATTATAAAATTTTATCGTTATAGAGAGCAAATAGTATCCCACCTTTTTATATTCACTCGTGCTAAAATGAAGCGAGCGGTATAATTTATAATTATCAATCATTTAGTTAACATAACCCAGATTATGGCAAGTCCACGTTCTTGAAGTCCAATCCAATTTAAAAAACATCTTCAGCAATATTCTTCAGGTGAGAAATTGTAGCTTCATATCAGAGAATTTTATCAAAATAACATACTCTCAAATTATATTTATCTTCCTAAACGTTAGAATTTATTTACGGATGTCGCTCCCGAAGAAAAAGAACAAGATATTTAAATAAACAAAATGGCATCGAAATCTTAATCACCCACAGTTGGCAAATGTGATTATAAATAGTTTAGAAGCTGTTAAAATATTTATTCTCTAACAATGAAAGTGCATCATAGCGCATGAATAAAAAAAATAATTAATAATCATGTTTATTCATAATTGAAATAATAAGTAATTAAAGCAAAATTTCTACTGCTTCAATAACACCAGAAGCGTTTTCCAGATGATTTTTTTAAATTCTAGTAATGTAAGGGTCATCAAGTCAACCCTATCCCATTTTTCGGTCAGATTGTTCCCAATTCTCTCATTTCCCCGATGCTCATTTTACTAATTATAATAATATAAATAAATATATAATATACTATAATATATATAATATATACTATATAAATACTATATATATATATAATATATAATAGATATATATAATATAATATATATATATATATATATAGATATATATTAAACTGTATATATTTAGTAATTGTATATATTTCTTCAATCTGCCTCCAGCCCAATTGTGCGCCTTTTCTTCAGCTTCGAATCCCCACACTCATCCCCCAGACAACATTTTACAGAACCACCTTTTTCCTAATATCATATAACACATATACACACACACCCCTCTTATAGACAAATTTTACAGCCATCCCTATCCCTTATATCCCTATTGTGGGGAGAAATGAATTGCCAACCTCGCATGTCCTGCGTCGTCGTAGAAGCGACTAAAGGACCCTGTGGTAGTTGGGTTGGCTGGCCCACAACACTTATCTTTGCCAATGCTAATGCATGCCTCCGAGAAGGTCGTGATCGCCGAAAGCGACCGCCGTAATCTTTCAGCGAAAATGTATTAATCGTATGGGTACATGGAATTCAGAGGAATAAATGTTGAGGAGAGAGGAGAGAGGTGATGGATGTATTTAGAAAAAGCAAATTTGATTCGCTCACTGTGACAAACAAAAAATGAAAGGGGGCGTGAAAATGAGCCAGTTAGTGTGGTTGTTGGTGGAATTGTTTTGTGCTGGTGTTGGAAAGAATGAGAGTGGGAGAGAAGGATTGCTATTTCTGATGGAGTGACATGTGGTACAAGCTATGTAGATATTCTTGGAGTAACTTAGAATCAATGTTATAATTAATTTGAAAATGAGAAATTGTGGTTTCTTACATATGGTCCACGTTAATGTGAAGCGATGCGATATTTGGGAGAATCTGAATACGTTTGGATATGATAGGAGTGCATATGATTGCAGTGACACTAACTGAGTGTATAGTTTATAAAAAAAAAATGTATAACATGTTTGTGTGTCAGAAAAAGAGAGATGTAGAGGTGATGATTTCTGTGAGGGAGAGTTATGTGTGTAAGTTAATACTTTATTCAAACACAAGATATTCATAAGTACTAGAGTTAATGTATGTAGATATGGTATCGAAGTGAAAAGTATAATTGATTTGTATTGGGAAAGGAGGTATTGGGTATGGTGAGAAAGTTGAAGAATTAGTAAATCTATGGAAAAAAGGTATATTGTGAAATGATCAAGAATGGAGCAAGATGTGATTAAATAATTTGAAAGTTGCGTTAATTAAAGCGTTTATTGAAAGGGATAGTCCAGAGGGATTGAGGAGAGCAGTAATAGTTACCCTATATATGGTAAGGGATAAGGGAACTGTAAACTATAGGGTACATTAAGCTTATTGCGAGTTGTGGTAGAAAATTTATCTGTATTTTGGCGTCCGAAAGATAGTTAGGACTGAAGAACTGATTGTGAAGAACAAGTGCATCTAGGATGATAGAGGACGTGTGGATAAAATCTTGTCAATGTGGGGGTTCATCATCCATTCGTTTCAAATGACTAAACTATCTCAATGTACTCTATTTTATTCTCCCATTTAAGCCTTTCTTCACACCAATCAACTCCCTAATGCGTTCATTCCTCATTTAACAATTCTTCTCGCACCTAAAAGGCCCCTAAGATTGTCCAACTGAACACATGTATACCTTAGACTACACCTCTATTCCATACCATAGTGTCATCACTATACATTAATATAGGTAACAACATACCCTCATGCAAAACCCTAGCACACTCAAGACTTAGTCCCTTTACATTCACCAAGGATTTAAATGCACCAGCCACCTTCTTATCATTCACAACTTTCCTACTACACTCTACATCACCCGTTCAAATTTCATTCAACATATATAATAAATAATTAATCTTGGATACTTGTTCCAATTGCTCATCATCTAACGAAACTACACACTGTGGACTCTATTAGCTCACTGCCATACTCTTACTCTTTTCTACAGTATATTTACTTTCAAACCAATCCTTTTACACACCCTGCCAAACCCTTCTACCAACCCTCTCAAACTCTCTTCAGATTCACCACACAAAACCAAATCGTCCGCGAACAATAAGCAGAGCACCCTCCACTCTCTTCCATTCTAACACCTTCCCCTACCTCTAATTTTTTCATCACCCCATCCATATACAAATTAAATAAATTAAATAAATAAATTAAATTAAATTAATAAATAAAATTAAAAATCAAAAAAGCATATGAAGGGAAAATTAAATCCGATTTCGCATCATGTATATTTAAATTTTAGTTGGTATAGGTAAATTTTATAAATACCAAACCGAAAAAAATTGCTTTGCTACATTCCTATATAATATTCACAAAGAGTACATACAAAAAACCTCTAACAAACTCTATTGAAAGAAAACCAATTTCAATTAAACCTTACCTCTTTCTTTCTAATTTGTCATGGAGTCTTGATATATCTGATACAGTTGTTTCGGCGCAATTAATAAGATTTTTTCCTTGAGTATGAAGCTTCTTTTCAGTTTTAAAATGTGCTGACACAAGAAATCTATGAAATTATATTTCACCAGCGGTTTCACTTAGTTTTGCCTGAGTATGTAGTAACTTTTCCTTAGTCATCATGAACATGGACTCTGTTTGGTTGAGCTTTTCATTTGCTTGATTTAGTTCCTGACTTTTTTCATCAAATAATTCACCGGAAACAGAAAATTAGTAGAAGAATATGAACATAATCGAAAAGAAAGCCCAGCCTTACCGCCCCCAATATACCTATATGAAACTGGCGCAGTTCAGAAAATCCACCCCAGAGCTTCACGGACCGCGACGGACCTCTCCACATGGCATATCTGTCAGGTAGGATTCATCCCCCTGGGTTGGGCCCACAACCATACCCCTCAACAAAACCCCCCCATTCACTTCCTATTATGCAACCTTCTTTTCGCCTCTGGTCCTGTTTAAAATTAGTGACCTGTTATAATTGAAGTCTATACCTTCCTCTCCTGAGAGTCAGGGCAGTTTCTGCTCAAATATAAAAACTTAATGTAAAAAATTTAGAATATAAAGAAAATAGTTTACCATAAATAGATCAAAGAGTAAGATTTTGTCTTACAACTATAATCTGTATTTCTGAAGAAGTTTACACAACTGATCCACAAGTGAGTATTTGTTCTTTTTGTAATTGCGCTAGGCTAGGTACTTTGATCAATATCATATATACACTAACTTTTTCATTCTCGTTTCATTAATATATTATTAACTTTTTATTATATATATAGGTCGGAAAGTTTTTCATTTAGAAACTATTATTGAAATAAACAGATTGACGTGCTTGGATTTCGAATTAAGACAACCCAACAGTTAGAGAAACGTCTCTACCGCAATATTTGGGTCATTTAATTGGAATATATAATGAGTGAACATAAAAACAAAAATCAAGTTTAGGCATATCGCTTGTTATCAACTACCCTCCCTGGGAATAATATCACTTAAAGTTTAGCTACCCTAACAACATCACCATGTGAAAAAGGATTCCAGAATTCTTATTAGTGTTTCAGTGACAACTAAGTTAATTTTAATATAGTTTTTAATTTTTTATATCTTCTTTTCATGAATGAAAATTTATTCAATAAAGGTTTTAAGTTTTAAAAAGCAGTCATGCCTTTGTCTTACATATCTTGATTAATACCAAAGAGTAAAATTATCTTAGTCGAAGCCAAAGAAGGATCAATGTAATTCTTGCACTATAAATGAAGAGAGAAGTATAATTACTAAAATTATTAATTAAGCAGTCTACTTTCTAATCCTCATCTATCATAAACTGGGCAATTTCATTTGATGGATTATTGTTGCCTTCTTCAGGAATTTATCATATATATATATATATATATATATAATAATAATAATATATATTATATAAATATATAGATATATATATATTACTTATATATATAATATATAATATATAATAGTAAATATATATAAATATATATATATATATATATATATATATAATATATATATATAATATAATTATATATTATAACATAAAATAATATATAGTTATATATATATTATATATATATATTATATAAATTAATATAAATATATAAATATATATTATATAGTGATGTGTAAATGCCCACACTTAAGAAATTGGCAAATGGCTGGGCATTTATCTGGGCATTTGTCCAATTTGGGCATTTTAGAAGGCATTTATACTTTGTAATATATATAGTTATATATATATATATATATATATATATATATTAATATATAATATATATATATAATATATATATATATATAATATATATATATATAATATTATAATAATTATATATATATATAATATAATATATATATTATATATATTACGGTATATATATATAATATATATTATATATAATATATATATATATATATATAACTAATATATATATATTTATATAATATAATATAATATATAATATAATAATATAATATATATATATATAAATATATATTATATACCGGTATATATATATATACCGGATTATATATATATATATCGTCTTTCTTTCTTCACCTTCCCTCTTGCCCCCAAGGTTGGAGGCTGTACAAGCAATGCGGAAAAAAAAAAGCGTAGGAGAACATGACAAACGTCGAAAAAAAGCCAGCCTTACCGCCCCTCTTATACCTATGAGAGCTCTCACAGACAGAAAATCCACCATAGATCGGGACCACGACGGACCCCTCACTATGTAAATCATCAATGTAATGTTCATCCCTGCCCAGTGGGCACAACCCATGCCCCATACAAAACTCTCTCCTCTCTCTATTCATGCACCTTATTTCTCGCCCTGCCAAACTCACATTTCTCTCCTTCAGACATTCGTTTCACCACTCAATCACTTCTCTTTGGTCTCCCCAAGCCGGTCGCTCCCAACAACACTCACCACTATACACCGCGTAAACCAACCCTACTACATTCATCCTTCCCACATACCCAAAACCATCTCAACATACTTTCATTATCTCTCATTTACCCCTTCTTCCCACACCCACACCACCTCTAATACGTTCATCCTCTCTTTATCAATTCGTCTCACACCTAGCACACCCCAAAAGATTTCCATCTGAAACACATAACTTTAGTCTATACTCTTATTTCCAGACCATAGTCACTACCATACAAAACACAGGAACAACATACCCTCAGTAAGACCCTAGCACACTCAAGACTAGTCCCTTTGCATATCACCAATGATTTAATGCACCAGCCACCTTCCTGCATTCACAACTTTCCTACTACACTCTGCATCGTCCGTTCCCTTCTCCATCCAACATATACCCTAAAGTTATTAAACTCAGACACTTCCAGCTGCTCACCATCCAAACATAACTTCACACTGAGGAGTGCCTCACTCCAAACCATAACCTTACTCTAATCCACTTTACTTTCAAGCCCCCTTCCCTTTAGCACACCCTGCCAATCTCTATACTAACCAATCCTCTCAACTCTCTTCAGATTCGCCGCACGAAGAACCAAATCATCCGCATAAAATGATAGGCACCCTCCACTCATCTCCATTCTCCACCATTTCCTAACACCATTTCCTGCCATCCACCTCAAATTCTTCCTACCCCATCCATAGACAAATTGAATAAAACCAAGGAACATAACACAACCCTGTTTCTCACTCCGCTATTAACCTAAACCAATCACCATTGACACCATTATTCTACACACGCTTCACTATCGTCATACATACTTTTTGATTCCATCAGAAGCCTACCACCAACCATAGGTATATCACTAACACCTGCCATACGCTTCCCTATTAACTCTATCATACGCCTTGCAAATCCCAATTAGAAACCTAAATACCAATTATCTCTTCTCCCCTCATTTTCTCAATCATTGTTTCAATGTATAAGATTTGATCCACACATCCTCTACCACTCCTAAACGCACCTTTTTTCTTCCACATCATCCTTCCAGTCACTCCTCACTCTTTCGACCCAAAATACCAACATATCTTCCCCCTACAACACTCAGTAAACTTATTCCCCTATAATTTCTACAGTTCCCCTTTCTCCCTACCTTATATAAGGTACTATTACCGCTCTCCTCAATCCCTTGGAACATATACCCTCTATAAACGCTTATTACACCAACTTCCAAATCCAATCAATCACCATCTCCCTCCCTTCTTGATCATAAGTACCAGTAATTTCATCTATACCTGCACAATTACCATTCTTCAACTTTTTCAACCCTCTACCCATACCTCCTGCTTACTAATAACCTCATCCCCAAAATACCTATTCCTCTTGCACCATCAAACCCAACACATTCACTATCACCTCTTCATTAACTGTTAATATTGTGCAGATTCTCGAAGTTTTTTCCACACTCCTCTCACACCCTTTCATCAGTTACAAAGCACCATCCCTATTCATTATTCTAAGCAGATCCCCCATAATCTCATTTTTCATGAATAGCCATATATAATAAATTTATAATATATAAATATATAATAATATATATAATATATATATATATATATATAATATATATATATTATATATATACTGTTTAATATAATATATAGATATAATATAATATATATATATATTATTATATAATATAAATATATATATATATATATATATTAATAATTATATATATATATATATAATATATATATATAATATAAAATATATAATATATATATATATACTATATATAATATATATCATATAAATATATATATAATAATAATATATTATAATATTATATATATATAATATAAATAAAGTACGAATGAAAAAGGGCAATCTGCTTAGAAAATAAATAGGATGGTGCTTTCGTGCTGTGAAATGAATGTGAGGGGAAGGAGAACACTTCGAAAATCTACAACATTGCAACTAATGAAGAGATGAATATAATGTGTGTGGCTGAACGTACAAGGGAGAGAAAGTATTTCGGGATAGTCATAAAAGAAGATTAATGGGTAGAGTGAGAAAGTTGAATGAATGGAAATTTCAGTATAGATGAAATACTGCGTAAAATTGAAGATAAGGCCCAACGATGGATATTAATTTGGAAGTGTCAAAACATAGCGTTTATAAGGGAAGGGTATAGTTCTGAGGATTGGAGACAGCAAATATAAGTAAGGGGATACTGAATAACTGTTGGGAATGTATAGGGAGGAATAGACTTATTAGTGTTTAGAGAAATATAAAACTGTATTGTTCGAAAGAGTGAGTTGATGACTGAAGGGCTGATGGTGAAGAACAAAGGTGCATTAGAAGGTTTAGAGGGAGTTGGATCAAAATCTATCATAGAAACAAATGATGGAAGAAAATGAGACAGAAGAAGAATAAATTGTATTTAGGTTTATGGATTGCAACAGTTATGATACCCATAAATTAATGAAAGCTCTGTGAGTGCTACTGAAATATTGATGCTGTTGATAGGCTCCTGAATGAATCAAAAGTATGTATGACTATAGATAGGTGTAAGAATAAATGGTATAAAATATTGGTTTAATATAATATCCGAGTGAGCAGGGATTGTTAGACTCATTGTATTCAATTATGGCTATGGGATGGGTTATGAAGAATTAGATAGGTGGAAAGGCATGGTGTTAGAATAATGCGAGAATGCGAAGAGAGTGGGGTGCCCTACCTATTATTGCGAATTATTTGGTTTGTGTGGCAAATTTGAGATTTAAGGAGATTTGCTATAGAAATTTGCGTTGTGTGTAAAAAGGATTTTTGAAAAGTAACGTTAAATAAGAGTAAGGTTTATGGTTGTGAGTGAGACAGTCCTCGGTGTGAAGTTATGTTAGATTGGTGATCAAGCTGAACAAAATGAATTACACAAATAGATATATTTGGATGAAAAAGAACGAATGATGCAGACGTAGAGAAAATTGAATGCAGGAAGGGCGGAGCCAATTCAAATCTTTGATGTAAAAGGACTAAGTCTGAGCACCGCAGGTCCTACATGAGTGTATGTGTACCTGTGTTAATATAGTAAATGACTAATGAACTATGGTCTAGAATAAGGAAGATCTAAAGTACAATGTGTTCAGATGGCAATCTTAAGGTGTTAGGCGTGAGAATTGATAAAAGAGAAAGAACATATAAATTGTGTGGTTAAGAGAAATTGGTATAATGAGAGAAAAATTGAATACATTGAGATGGATTTTCCATGTGAAAGGATGATTGATAGTCGGTGGTTAAGCGGATGTATGGTGGTGAATGTGCTGGATCGACCGGCTGGGAGACGTAAGAAAAAGTGGATTGAGTCATGAAGGAATGCCTGGAGGAGAAAATATGTTTGAAGATGCGAGAAGAAAGTTCATAATAAGAATGAATTCCAGGGTTGAGAGGGTAAAAATGTGGCCCCGCATAAGCCTGGCAAAAAAGGAGGGAAAAAAAAAAGGGTTATTGCATTGTGGTATAGGGGATGTACATGTTGGGATTAAAGAGGTTGATGGAATAGAAAACCCCAGTGTACAATAAAATGGCAATGTCATCATGGAAATAGGAGAGTGGTGTCCCACAGGATTCAGGGGTGGGGTAACTATTTTTCCTCATATACCTATATAAATATTTAGAATAGGGAATTAAATGTAAGATTTCTAGTTTGCAGATATACCAAAGTGGCTACCTCCCTCAGTAAGGAATAGTGAAAGATGTATAAATATTCAAAATATCTTGATAAACTTTTGGATGTGGCAGATAATGCAAATGAATATAGTTTTTCCATCTAGGTTCCTCAAATAAAAGTATTAATTACTCATGTGAATGGAATTGCTTGAGCTCTGACCAAGAAAAAGATAGGCTGATATAAGCAGTAATTTGAAAGTAGCTAATTCATGTTTGGGAAGCAAGAAAATAAAGCTAATAAGAGCTGGGTATAATAAATGTAAGGATGTTTACCCAGTAGCAATAAGTTTATAAAAAAAAACTGTATAATACTATGTTAGCCAGTATTAGAGTATTGTGCACAAGTTTGGATCCTTTATTAAAGACTTAGAACTAGAGGAGCGCAATTCTAGAGACACAAAATTGATTCTGGTTTGAGGGAAGAGCTATGACGACTGAAGGACGTTATGAATGTTTCCTGCAGAAAGCCAATTTCTCAAGGGATATTATAACAAGTACTACAAAAATTTACATCTATTTTATAATACAGAGACCAAAAAATTTTCTTAGTAGAGCACGGACGGGAGACCAGGGGTCATAGAATAAGAAAATAGAACGAAGAATCCATCTTGATGTAAGAAAAGTATTTCATTCTCAACAGGTTGTTAAATTTTGGAGTGGTTTGCCAAGAAGTTGTTGAGAATGACTCGAGAGCAACATTTAAGAAAGATTGTATAGGTATATGGATGGTTTGTGTGTCATATAGTTTATTTTAGTTAAAGCCAAATTAGCGGGTTTTTGTTACAGTAGTTATAAGGTTAATTGCATGTACTATAAAGTTATTAAAGCTGTATTGTGGTTGCGTGTACTTTAGCTATATTTTTTTTCTAGTTTAGACTTGTGTATACTAAATGAAAGTTGATTGACAAGCCCTAAGGATGTTTTTGTGATTTGCATGAGAGTTTAGACTTTGTTGTATACTATGCAAGTTTATTGACAAGCCTTAGTATGCTTTGTGATTTGAGAACATGTTTGGTGATTGTTACTGTTGGCTTGACTGGGACAGTCTTGATATCGCCCATGTTGCTTCTTACGTCTTTAATTCTAATGTTGACGGATCTATTGTGAGGATTCTGTTCGATTACGTGAAGCTTCTAAGTGGATTTTCTGACTGTAACTAGTTCCACTAAAAGTATAAAGGACGTAAAAGCCTGTGCTTAATTCGACTGCTCATATATTCTTACATACTTGTTCTGCTTCCGTGCATGTTACACACCCCAGTCTTGCGGAGGGAAGTGGGTGATGATGACGATATACATAAAAACTAGGAATGTACCGATACCAGAAAAGAGGCCGATACCGATATCGATTTTTTTAGGTGCGATACCGATACCGATACCGATACTTTAATTAATAAAATAAATACACAGAATAAGATAGAACATATTGTTATGCTAGCAACTCAAGATTGTCATCTCTGTACAACAATACTAGCATTTACATTCATATTGATTTGCCCAAGTATATTTATGTTTATAAATAAAAAGAGATCCTTTAATAATATTGTAAGCAAATATAATATTAAATAATTTTTTAATATTTTGTGGTTATTCAAAAAATATTCCATTTCCAATTTTCCAGAAGTATTAACAAAGTTTAGCTACAGGTTTAGTTTTAACATGATTACAATTATTTCAATAAGAACCGTAACTATCTACAAATAAATAATAAAAACTAAGCATCTGACAGGTAAAACGATAATATTACATGCTTAAATAAAAATTAAGCGTTTCATAACTTTTCCAAAAATAAATAATACTCCTTTAAGATAAAAGATAGATATCATTCAATCTTAAATTCAAAAATTCACAAATTGTTATGCAAAAAACATTAATCTTTCACTAGTATCTGGCGAGAGCTTTGTTCCTTTTTGGGTTACATCTACCTTACACTATAAATACGACTCGCTCTCTACTGATAAAGAGGCTGATAATTATTTGCCTGCAAGCACGGATAATAATGAAAACCTCTTTGGCCAGTTTCAAGCCCACCGCATTAAAGGATTCTTTTCTGTAGCCAGCATCTCCATTTTTCGTAGAGCCTCATCTCCTATTTTTCAGATTACAAATCTGAATATCTTAGCCAATTGATCCGCCATTCAGTTTTACGTATGAGGTTCTGATGTGATTTTCTTTGAAGTGAATGAGATTGTCAATGCAATTTCGGCCCCATAACTTATCTAAGGCAAACATAATCCAAATCCTTATCTTCATAGCTTATTTGCTGCAAAGCCACCATCTTCCCTATCAGTACTGTTGCCAGGTTGATAATCAAAACGCACCTGTGAATCTTTTTTTTTTCTTCCTTTTCTTTTTTTTTTTTTGCCAAGCGAGCAAGCTCCTCAGGTATGCCAAATTTAAATTTCTTTCTATAAGTGTTCACCGTCGGAGATGCCATTCTTTTGGTGTTTCAACTAGCTTAATGAATTCCTTATTAGAACCTTTTTATTATTTTTTTCATTAGTTTACGCCCGCGTCACCGGCAGAACCCTTTTCAAGGAGTGGGTTTGAACGCCTCAAAAATTCATAAAACTAACACAAAATTACGCAGATGAACACCAACCAGACTTTTAATGAGGAGATTAAGATTGATTAGTAAACACAGATAATGGAAGAGAATTCCCACAGAAACAGAGGGGCAGGGAAAGAAAGAAAGACCGCAGCGAACTAGTCGAAACTAATACCAACACAAAACATGTGACGCAAGACCCATGGCATACGAGTGTCGTAAAGTGGTGTACGCCGATGTTTGGAAATCCCTCTTAGCACTTGCCGCTACAGACCTATAAAAAAAAGATAAGAGCGACCAACATGCGCCGCCAAATATTGAGGAGTCGTGGGCTAGAGTTACATGATCGTTATAAGTTTTTTGTTTGAAGCTGGAGCCTCCCCAAAAGCCGGGGCTGAAACCAGAGCCCTCCGCAAAATTTCAGAACAGCACTCCATACAAGGGCAGATGGGACCCTGTATAGCTGGAGAACTGAGAAGAAAAAAAAGTCTCCAGTCAAAACAGAACTCTCAGTTTCTTGAGCCACCCTACAACAATTGTGATTTGAGTTTCAATACATTTGTTCTTTATATTTATGCAAGATGCTTATATGGTCAAACAAGAGATTGAGAGAACCGTCAAAAAGATAGGAAAGTTAGATGAAGTTAGAAGGGAGATTTTTAGAAGTTGAGCTTTAAAGAATAAATTTCACAAGCTTGACGACCCCCTCCTGAAATTCTATCTAGATCATCGAGAATAGAATCGGAAAGATTAAGACGAAATGCAATTCTTGATAAAAGGCGGAGCAGAATTGAAATGAGTGAAGAATGAAGGTCGATCATCAGCATATAGTGAATGGAGTAGATGTGCAGGTCAGAGATCATTGGATGAAAAGCAAGAATAAATAGGAGATAAAACAGAACCCTAGGAACACCACAATACAAAAAAGAAGAAGTCGCCCCAAACAAAACAGCCGATATTGAGCGAGTTGAAAGAAGCTAGACATAAGAAGCAAAGAGAAGAAGGAAACCCAAAGGGCTGTACCTGAGGTGGTTAGCCATGTCAGTATTAGCCAAAACTTCTGTGAGCTGGATTGTCTCTTTATAACTAACTCCAAAATAAATCTGTAAATGAAAAGAATAAAATGTAGTAGAATATAACAAATTAGCGCATTGCTCTTTATGAGGAAAAAGGAATGAGATTCCAGATGATCTTAAGATGTGAGAGTTGAGAAGGTTTCAAAGATCTTAGAAAATAATACATGTTAGAGCTATAGGGCGATAGTTTAGAAGGATCAGAGCAGCATCCTTTTTTCGAATAGGTTAACATATGCGCGCTTCCAACACTGAGCGAAGGCTAGTACTTGAGGATAGGAATAATAGTGAATGATGGGCGGTCAGCACGAAGCAACCCTTCCTCAAATCTCGGAGAGGAATCCATCCGGCCACCCGCCTTCCAAACGTTCATAGATTTCCAGGATTCCATTACAAGAGATCAAATGAAATTCCAGCAAAAGCATAGGACACCTAGAGGAGAAGGAGGAGGAAAGGAATGCCAGAATCGTCCAGGTTGAGTTAGAGGAAAATAGAGCAGAAAAGATGATTGGCCTTTTCAGTGTGAGTAGGCCAAAGAATCATCAGAGCGAATGAGAGGAGAAAGGATGATTTACAGAAGTGTTAGAGATGTTGTTTGCAAAGAGCCAAGAGATTTGTCAGTAAGGAGAAAACCAAGAGGTCAGCGCCATTTCGTTTAATGAAAGTTTTTAATGAAAGTCCGAAGAGTATCCCTGCAACGATTTCTAGCTGAAGAAAATGGCAAGAGTGATAGGAGAAAACGAGAATTTTTTCACACCCGATACGCACTGCTCTAGCCTGAGGCCAGGCAACAAGCACGATCGAACCATGGATTTGAGGAGAAAAGATTTAGTCCAAGAAGGAATGAACCTACTCATCCCATCAACATTACAGTTCCCACTTTGTCGGCATAAGCTGATGGTCTTTCAGAGTCAAAGCAGTCAACCTGTCAATTATATTATAGTTAGCGTAGAAGCAAACGCAATGCCCTCCTCGGCCCGACAAAGTGCCAGAAAAATCGCCATATGGGCAGGATGGAGATGTTGAGAGAAAGTATTAAAATTAAGAGATATAAGTTGTGGTCAATTTATCGATAAGGAGCGAAGGGGTGTATTTTATAAAGAGAAGACTAGTGGGAAAACTAGATCAAGTTGTTCAAGAATTGTTGGACGATCCGAAATGTTGTGTGTTAGGTTCTTTATATACTCCAAGTATCGTTGAGAATACTGAAAGATCTGCTTCCTCCCCCACCTAAATCAGTATAAGAGGAACCCAACAATTCAATTTGGTGTACATTGAAATCCCCTAAAAAGATGGACCTCAGGATTTTGATGAGAAGATATAACAGTCTCTGAAGAAGTAGAAGTAAATCAAAAAAGCATGAAATGTTAGTTAGGAGAACAGTATTCAGAAGCCTAACGATTATTATAGTAGAAGAAGAAAATTTAAGCCATCAGAACACAAAGTTAGGAGATCGAGATTCTCGAGACTGTTATAGGAGGTTTATATTTACCTAGCAGTTCAAAAAAAATCTAAGGTTAAAAAGGAAATCGAGTGAAAAAAAACGTAACTTGGTACTAGCTATCTAGATCGGAACTAGATTAGGAACTAAAAGTTTCTCATATATTTTTCACCCAAAAAGTAAGAAGTATCGGCTAAGTATCGCCATATTAACCAATACAATACCGATACCCCAAAAAATGGCCGATACTAACCGATACCGATACTATCGGTACATCCCTAATAAATACACAATGCAATACAAAATAAAATGCAAAATGAAATAATTGATATTTGAATTTTTTTTTTCAAAGCTGTCAATAATTCATCTTTTACTGAAATTTTTATAACATGCCCAGTTTTTGGCAGGCATTTATGA
>JABUQX010014390.1:0-18701 GCA_015478945.1 Trachelipus rathkii
ATAATATAACTCTAGAAAAAAAAAAAAATCACCAAAAAAAAAAAAAAAAAAAAAAAAAAATAAAAAAAAAAACTACTATATATAATTATATGAAATAATAAAATTATATATATAATATTCAGTTTATATAAAACTATATAAAATTTATACTTTATATGTAAGTATACTACCTTACAATAAAGGAAATCTGGTGAAGAATATATAGGGTTGCTATATAATACTATCTATATAGATATTTTTTATTATAAATGGTCCTTTTATAGTTCTTATATATATATATATTTTAACTTTATATTATGTATAATATAATAATATATATTTTACTTTTTATATATATTTTTTTATATATATATATATATATAAGTATTATTTTTATTTATAATATTTAAATTTTTGTTTTTTTATATACATAAATTAAAATATAATTTATTTCTATATACTATGATATATAATATCGTATTATAACGTATATTATATATATATACTATATGTATATCTATAGCGGGCTAAGGATTCTGAACGTTGCTAGATTGGGATGGGGAGGTACTTCCTTTAAGAGCAAGCATTCTCCTATATAAATGGAGGGGGCCAAATTTTGTTGTTTTAATAATTTGCAATTTCATTACTTTGAAATCTTTTATGTCAATCATAATTGTTATCGTCGATAATTCCAATCTGAAAAGGTAAATGTAATAAAAAAGCCAATACTTAATCTCCTTCTGTTTTTTATAGAAGTACTCTCGTACGTAATGTTGTATTTTCCCCTGTTTTATTTTTTCTTAGTGACTATGTGTTTTGTGATATTAGGCGGTAGTCACCAGCCTTCCCATGCTCTTTACTTTTTTTTTAGAATTTACCTTGTTCTGACCATCAGTTAATCGCTTTGTTTATGTCCACCCTTTTTTGTGGTTTTTTAGTCTGAGAGGTTGTAGTGGAATTTTGTTTATCGAATTAGGTTACGAAAACTCTAGGTTCGTTCAAGACTTTACTTTTTCCTTGTTTGAAATTTTTAACTATATACCTCCCTGACTTGCCTAACGGCTGAGGATTTCTGGGAGAGGAGTATCTTGAGTTAATTTATTTCTTCTGATTCTTGTTATTGGATCTGATCAATATCTAGACTGAAGAGTATCTCAAAACGACGAGTTTATATATATTTTCACTTTGACTTTTGCTAAAATTTTGCTCGCGAATCTTAGGCAAAAGTATATATCATATATATATATAACGTGAACATAATTATATATAAAATATATTTATTTACAAAGTTAGTTATATATTAAATTGGAAGTACTACTATAATTAACTTCCTATATTAGTCTTTATATTATACGCTAATACACTAGGGTGAAGATTAAGATAATATAAGTATAGTTATATATTAATAAAATTTATACTAAGAAATAGAGATAATAAAAAATACATAAAAATTATAATATAATATATATTTATAATATAATAATATATATATTATCTGTTCACAATTATTATTCATCAATAACTAAAATACATAAAGTTGAAGTACTTTCAAATGCAAGCATATAACTCTATGTCCCGAAGACATAAGCTTCACAAACACTCACAAAATCAATTTGATGATACGGCTGGATAGGATATTGGAATACGTCCTTCTGGATATAATGAAATTTGTAGGAATATTCAAAAGTTACGAAGCTATAACTGGGCTCTAACGTCCGAATATGATCTAAACAATATATACAAATAGTTATTGGTTAATTTGACATCTATAGGAATACAATAATGTTAATTATATACGGGATTTGAATGAATAAAAAAGTGCTTGTAAAACACAAGTGCATGATCTATGTGCTTTCGCGCCTCCAGGTCGTTACTGACTATTATTTTCTATTTCATGTTCTTTGAATTAAACAGAGAGAGGGCGATATAACACATTACCTCATTTAAATGTCTTCGCCTTAGGATAAAAATTCTGTAGCTAATTCAAAAAGTGTTAGTGACCTAATAATATTGATATGGAAACAAATGAATTATTCACAAAGTTTAAATACTTGCTCAAGGCGCACATTGTATATGTCGAACCAATAACAAGGTGAGCGCCTTTCTAGTGACAAGCGATCCAAAAGTAGGTAAGACGTATCTAACCGTAATCCCATGATTGACCAATGCAGCACCGTAGTTATTCAAAGTTGTTAAGTTACGACGAGAAGACATTGCTTGACATATGTTGAGGCGAAAGTTGCTTGAAGTTTAGGTTCTTTATTTGAAAAAATACCTTTCTTCAACATAAACACGTTCCCGCAGCAGGTCACAGATACCATTTAGAATTCTGAAAAGGAATCAAAGTTCGATAGTGATGGAATTCAAAAATGAATTTCTGCCCATTATCCAAACTTAAAATGATGAAAGAAATCCTTACCATAAAGGAAGTTACATTTATTTTAGTGTATATGCGTCCGCGACTGTCTTACTTATGTTTGATTAGGATTTAGGTCCTCCAAGGAGATAGTAGGCCAATATATATTTTGTCAAATATTTAAATATGGTGCTTTCTCTTTATCACCAAAATATTCTTGTTGTCGTGTGCTAAGCTTACCAAATCCGTTTCTCCACGGAACCAATTTATTAGTGACCCAATTTCGAAAAAGGAATTCTAGTTCGTATGGAATCTATAAATGAGTTTCTGCCCATATGATCCCCAGGGAGACTTAATGTGTTTATGATGAAAGATAATCCATACTCGTAAAGGATGTAGTCGCTCAAATATAAAAGTGTGTGCTGAACAATAATGAACAAAATCCTATTCCTTTTAATCCTGCACAAACATAGTTAAACTTAAGAGAAAGTAGTACACGGTCAAGGAAAAAGTCTTGGAGTGTAATGAACCATAATCCAAAATTAGAAATTAGTGTAGGAGCGAGCAGAAATGTACAAAGAATTAAACAAAGGGAATGTGTATGGAACGGCTACGTATATTTGATAGTATGTAATTGTATTAATACTTTGAATCGGTTTGCCTTTGTATTATCTATTTATCTTCCTTCTCTCTTGAGAGAAAACGGTGTTCTGCTTACTATTTGATGATGTTTGCGTTATGAAATTATTTTGTACATTCTCTTTTTCGTTATTTAATAATCATTTTGTATTTTTCAAAAGTTTAGATTAACTACTTTTTCTTCATTTTTTTTTTCTTTAGATCTATATGTTCATCGATGATAAAGTTAAATCAAAGACAAAAAACGTTCTATTGACATATATTGAAGTTCTGTAGAGAATTGTTATTTTCTAAATAACTATCCGAGCAGTTTTTTCTACACACAATATTCTATATTAGAAAAGGAGCAAGAAAGAGTCTTAAACTAAGTCTATAAATTCTTGAAAAAAGAGATATATTTTATCTTTAAGTGAAGTTCTAAATGCTTACTAAAGATTGGCCTTTATATATCATTGTAAAGAAGATATATAGGTACAAAATTTATGAAATACTCTCCGAAAAAAAGCAGTATCTTTGACTCACCAAATAGACGTGTTGATGTGATCACTACAAAAGCAATACATGTCCTTAGATTGAGTGGCTTTTCTATTTTAAGGAGAGAATATGACAGGCTTAATATTAACACATTATATTTGCAATCCCTCTTTAACTTCGTGCTTTGTTGATAAGTGATCCCCCTGTATTATTAAGATGAACTCGTTCATGATAGAACGCATGATTACCTGAGGCGAGATACTTCTTTCTTCATCTCAACCCACAGCATGAATTTCTACGTTCTTTCTCATCCTGTGAAGCTCCTGTGTCCTAGGAATTCAATATTCTTCATTCCAAACTTACATTTCGATGGTCTTACCGTGAAGCCTGATTCTCTCAATCGTCTCATCAATTCTTCTATTTCCTAGAGATATTCTTTCCAACTCTTGGTATACACCACCACGTCATCAATGTAACTTTCCGTATTCCACATTCCTTTGATTACTTTCCTCTTGGCTCTTATAAGAGTCGGCCCCGAGTTCACTAATCCAAACGGCATCTTCAAGAACTCGTAATGGCCATCTTGTGTATCGAACGCGTCTTCTCTATATCATCTTCATCCATCGGTATCTCGTAATTATTACCTCCTCTTTCTTCAGCAACGACGAATGGTTCTTTCCATTGCATATATAATTCGTTGCTTTCGGTCGGTAACAGTATGAGTACCTTTTCCCCCTTCTTGAACTTTCGATCCTTCGCTTTCCGATCATAATAATGTTTATTCTAATTTGAGCCCTTTTATACTTCTCCCGAGCATATTTCATGTTTCCACCAACGTTTCTTCGGCACTTTCGAATGGTAGTATCACAAGCCTGTGTGTTCCGGTTACTAGCGGGCTGGTTTATTCTTCTTACTTTCACTCTCTTCACGCGCCATCTTTCTTTTCTGTTTCTCTCATTAGACTCTTTTCAAAGATTGGAGATTTGTTATTAGTTGGAGCCCTTCATGTCTCTTCGAAATATACTCGGGGTAGTTGAAATGGCGCGGGGAATCCCTCAGCCACTTCTTCTCTGGTGATTGGCTTCTCTATAATATAGCCCACGTTATTGATATGAATTGTCTAACCCTGACTTGCCGGGAGGATTTCTGGTAACTTTCGCGGCCATTCCCCTTTCGTTCATGACATTACGTTGCATGGAATGGCAATACCGCGTTATATCGTCCGTCATCTTCGGCCAATAAAAATAATTCAACAGTTTTCCTGCAGTGCGTGTATTTATACCAAGGCCTCGTCCTATCCACAGACGGTAGATTTTCGGTGATCGCTTTGAGCGACTCTCATGTATATAACAACTCTGTTTTACTTTGTGATGCTCTTCGTTCGGGCTACTACTTAATCTTTATTATCGTCCTCTTTGGGTTATAATTTTTGTATATTACCTGATATCCTTACTATAAATAGGCTTCCCGAATCTATGGACTTGTATTCGTATTTTACCAAGATGCATCTCAAGAAGTCGAACTGAGCCAATCTCATTCTATATTATATTTTCACTTAGCGTAACTGTTTCTATTGCTGGCATCACCTAACATTTTTTTCCGACTCTATACCGAGTTTACACACGTCTTCAAGTGTTCTATAATCATTTTTCAGAAGAGCACTCATGATATATCGTCGAATGTGAGGTATTCGTCCACTTCAAAAGCTTATACGAGCGGAACTGGATCAACAATATTTTTATAATCCTTTATACATAAACGTAACATTCATTTTCTCTTCGTGTAGTCCGACGTAAAATAACTTCTCTCCCATCAACATGATTCATTCATTTTTATTTCCAACATTTTCTCTCATGTCAGTTCTTTTGAAATTATTTTAAAATCTACGGTAATATAATTATTTATAGGTGATCAGTGAATAATTACTATGACAGTTAAGTACTAATATATTACTATTCATCAATAATATGAGACTATATATACTATATATATATACTATATACGTTTAATATATATATAGTTAGTCTTATTGTATATATACATTTCATTTTATACTTAATAATATTAATTAGTACCGTGATAACCTATATTCTTCTGATATCATCTCAGATTACTAGTATTGGTTTCAGAGAAGAGTCTGCTTCTTCAATGATATCTTTTCCTCTATCGCCACGGTTACGACTGCGTTCTCTCATTCTTTACTTAGTATGTAAACTCATGTTATATATAATATATTATTTCTGTTACATCATATATTAGAGGTATTAACTACTTATTCGTATAATACTACCTCGAACCCTATATTCTTATCTTTATTGCCTCTCCATAATATTATTTCTTATTTTTATATATTACTCAAATACACTTTATACCTGGTATGCTACGGTATTATATGTTTTTATACTTTATAACATTTTATCCTCGACCAACAATATTATGTTAGGATTAGACTCTTTGTTTGTATATATCTTTTTACCTATTAGGGTTATACTTATTAAGGGTGAGTAGGCATAAAGTATATAATATTATATTATATATATAATATAATATATATATATATATATGGCAAAAAGTTAGAGGGAAAAACTAATAAAATTTCAAGAAAAAAAATTGAGGAATAAATATAATATTACAACAAGGGCAAGTCCAGTAAGTCTTCATCTCCAATAGTATCTCAAGTTAAAGTTTCAAGATTAATGCTGGGCGTTTCTAATTCATGTGAATTGAAAATTCGAACGTTCCTATAGCTTATATTTGCTCTACAACATTGCGTAAAGAACAAACTTCGTGCAGTCGTATCAAATACTTTAGCGCTTCTTTCTACCGGTTTCGCTATAAAATATCTTTCATTATTGTGTGGTGTTCCTTAGATCCTGTTCTAATGTAATCTGTTGACATACTAGATCAGATGTTCGTTTTCCTGCATACCAGATTTTATACGTCTCCACCTTGATACTACAATATTATTTAGTGAGAGGAGTCGATCCTCTCACCATTGGGATTAAATTTTTTAATTTCGGTTGCACGCTGCTCCCAGAATTCAGGTGTTATTCACCCGATCGGAACTGTGCAAGATTCCAGGTCGTGGCTGTCTCTACTTCCTTCATATTTCCTCGCCGCGGTGGGGGCGTTTTCGGATAACTCACTCGCCTTACCTGCTGTTTTCGGGATAGATACTTCTTTGCTGCCATCCCATTCCTCGTTAGATGTCTCTCCTTTATACTCTGATCAACTTCCATAAATACCCAATTCTTGCTTTAGTTTTACTTATACACTATTTCCCCCAAGACTTTTTTTTTGCATTATTTGGCTGTCTTTTTCGCGCTATACTCCTTGTACACATTTTCTTTTCTTCGAGTACTTCTTTCACAAATTGCCTTTGACTAAAATGGGTTTACACCAATCTTTATCTTCTCAATACGGCACATGCACCTGCGTATGAATGTCCAACACACTATGAAATCCATTGGGCTGTCGCAGGCACGTATACATTGTTAGTATATCTATTTCTATTCGTTCATTATCGCGACTCAAGTTTAACCCAATATCAATCACACTTTCCGCTTTCTTCTTAAGGTTACTATTAGAAATATTAAATCATCCATAAGAGATTCGGATACGCATTGGACTCTTAATTAGCAAAAATTCCAGAATGGGGATCATAAGATTTATCCTCCAGTCTGGATACCGCGAGCTGCACAGTCTCTTGAGCTCGGATTCGCGTTCCTTCTCTTTTTCCACTCGTCTTTTTGCTATATTATTTACAAAAGGGAGTGCTTCTTCTTTTCGCCTCGCGGCCTCAGCAGTTCTTTCTTTTTCCTTTTCAAGAGCTTTTTCTTTTCGCCTCGCGGCCTCAGCAGCTCTTTTTCTTTTGCTATAAAATCTCTTGCCTCTTTGCCTTTCAGTCCTAACGTTCGGACAGTTAATATGATAATTACGCACATTCACCGTTCTTCCGTTTCCATGTCCTCATATATATTTTCTTAGCAGAATTTAGTAGAGGTTTTTATTCTCTCTCTCTAGGATCGATTCAGTATACAATTACTTTTCCCAGCAGGACGGTGAATACATTTTGTCATGACTCAGAGGTTACTCAGACAGAATAATTCTGCCGCCTTCGATATATTTCCAAGTGTTTCACTTGATCATTCGCGGAAACAGGGCCCCAATTATGTCCAAATTATTACTATTCTCATACGCCCACAATTCCTTTCGTCGATCGCCTCCTGAATTCTACATTAGTTAGCGCATGATTTTCGTGTTGGTCTTCCTCTGATCGTTCACGTTTTTATAATCTGGGGTTGTGACACTTCAAGTTTAGTTTATTACCCTTCCAAGGGGTCGTTACTGACTTTATTTTACTTCTGGAACGCATAACTATCTTTCTTCAACGCATTCACTGAATGTATTCGTTTCGAACATTGGCCTCGTTACAGATTCCAGTTTTCTTTCAAAAATATGAAGAGCTTCTCTCTTACTTTTGTGCCTAACTTAAAGTTGTCCCTCCTAATGAATTCTTTCTTTTCTTAGGGTCTTTTTTCACTTTTATCCTCAGAAGTATAAGGCGCGATAAGTCTTTCTTTAATGGTTTCAAGTCTTTACTTATTCCTTTTGTCTTTTTTCATTAAACATACATTCAGTAAATACCCATAGTTGATGGGTCATACTCAACGCAGGGTTGAGATGTTTTGTCCTGAGACAAATGACAAAAGTTACAATGAATAACTAACCTTTTTTAATCCTCGCAAATAAACTTAAGTAATACACGTCAAGGAGTCTTGATATGAAGAGCGGCGAACAAAGAATAAACAAGGAATGAACGCATATATGTATAATGCTCGCTCTTTTATATCATTCTCTCTTAAAACGCTTACAATATTTGAAAGCAATCCAAGCCAAATAGATTAAAAACTTTCTTGTTATAACAACTTAAAAAATAAAAGTTTAAGCAAATTTCGAACATATTACACTCAATCAACAAACTAACTTTCACAAATAACTAAACTTACTCCTACATGTGATTGTTATATTACTTTGTGATATTTCTCTAACTCTTGTTATTTCTAAACCTGTTTGAATCTTTTTCGAACATCACTGTAAGAAAGCATCTTATTTAAATTAACCTCATCTGTGATGACATATGTTTTCTTATTTAGGCAATTTTTAATTGGAAATCTTGCACGTCTAAATAAGTCTTGGCCATCTACCAGGGATGAAATTTTTGTTGTGTTCACCTTACGTACAGAAACTTTCAACAGAGTCTGAAATAAATCTTTACAATTTTTCTCATTCTGTTTCTATCCTAATTTCTATTACGTTCTCTCCAATTTCCTTTCTGGTTGTTTAATTTAATTAAAAGAAACTGTCATACATTAATAGGGATATTTGGAAGAGTACTATCACAGTCCTCTTTTCTAGGTCCATATTGTGCATCATTACCTATCCACTTTCATACCGATGACTCCCCTTCAAATATTCTTACTATTTAGAAAGGGAACCAGCATGTTATAAATAGCAAATTCTTAGGATGTGGTATTTATCAAATCAATTCACTTGACCTATGCGTGTTTCTGTTTGAAGGTACAGTAAATATGATCTTTTCAAACCCTTCGAAAGTTCAACACCATTTTCTTTCTATATAATGCAGTTTTTTACTTGCCCACAAAAACCCAGTTGGCACAAAGTCTTAATCCCTCTAAATGTTTTCAATGTGCGATAATTTAATGATCATCCTTTCAAGAATCACACACTAATTTTTTTTAAAGAGAATTTTAATAGATTTGTTTTAATGATGCGCCTTCAGAATTTTTATTGATATTTAATGTCTAATATTTATGTAATGGATGATCAGAGAGTTATAAACATTGCTCGGGAGAGAGTTTTCTTTTCACTCCCTTCGTCACTTCACATAAACAAGTGATTTTGCACAGAAACTTCGGGTACTTTTTCTAAACTAAAGGGGGAGTCCGATAGTAGCCGATTTGAGATTACTAAACAAACGAGCTGTTCGAGACATTTCTGTCTCCCTAACTTAAATGACTTTACGAACTTACTTCACCGGTGTAAAGTATTTTCTGTTTTAAGACTTAAAAAAGACATTTTATAACCTTAAAGTCCACCCTGATTGTCAAAAGTTCTTAACTATAAATACTCTTTTGGCAGTTTCTCATATAATAGTATTGTAGATGGCTTTCCAATTCAGTCCCACTAGTTTAACAAAATACATATCTTTAATTCTTTCTAAAATCTAACATTTATATATCATATTGATGATTATCCTCATCACAACTCTTACTATGATGAACACCTATGAAGATTTTACGTAAATAGGTACTAGATCTGGTTAAATATCTTTAATTTGAGACTTAGTGCTGAGTAAGTGCCAAATTGGACAGTTTTTGGTTACATATTTAGGTTTTTGATGTGTCGATTAGGCTTCCATGCTCCTAAATGGAGGGATAAAGAGCCACTGCTTATTTTGTGAATAGTCCCAAAGACAAGACTATCAAGAATTTACTTCTTTCATAGGCAGTCTATAACTATTTCGCTCTTCTGCTTCCTGGTATTTCTGAAATTTTTCTCCCTCTTTCTTTTCTCAAGGTGCACCATACTCTCAACGCAGAGTAAAATGGGAATCCTGAGGCCAGAAGAACCTTTTAATATATGGGCCAAATGGCCCTCAAAAATGGTTTGGGTTTTCCCTTCTAATAATTCACAAATTCTGTTTTTCAACTGATGCTAGTCAGCACAGCATTGGCGTGTAGTAGTTTTCTACGGAAAATGAAAAAACAGTTCGCTGTCTACAGTTATCGTAATTAAGATCTACTGAAGTGAGATATTGTCAGTATATAGAGCAAGGGACTCTTGCTTGTTAAAATACAATAAGAAATTTACACACATAGTAGATAGCAAGGAGCGTAGATGTTTTTTGTGAACAGTCTTCAGTCACACATCACTTAAAAAAGAGACTGATGCTATTCACTTGCTTAGCAAGAGAGCAGACGATACTAACTTTCTTGTCCTGAGTAATGGATTGACTGTACATCATATTTATAAATCGAAGATAATATATTCTTGCAGATTTCCTGAGTAAGAAATCAGCTCAAGCGAACACTGGGAAATGGCCAGTCAAAATTTGCACCACTCCTCTCTGAGGAAAAGTAAGAATTAGATTCAGCACAGTTCTTCTCTTCAAATTTAGGAGATCAGATACGCTGAAGCAGAATCATCCAGAAGTATCCTGTGATGAAGTCTTGTTGTCACCAGATTTTCTACAACAGAATTCTTCAACAGAGGATGACGGTTATGCACTTGCATCAATTTTCATATTTCCGCCAATGAGTATTTAAGCTTTTTCAGTGTAAGATTGACTTCACAAAGAACTTCAAGCAGCACAAGAAATGGTGTACAACTTCAGAAATATTAATTAAATAACCAAGAAAATACGGGTCTTAAGCTTAACAAAAAGACTCTATCTCTAGTTATCGGAAATGACTGGTATCACTATCGTTGAGAATCTATTCCCACTTTCACACGTGTCTTGTTTCCATAATCCTTTTATTCTTTCCTGTTTATTTTCTTATCCCACTCTTAGGCAATTTTGGAGTTAGAAACTCTGCATTCCTAAGAAGCCGCTTTGTATGGAAAAATAATGCAAATAGTATGTGAAAGCAATTTGTACAGAAGTTGTGATGCATGTCAAAGATCTAAATACTTTTAGCAAATCATAGCCCTCCATATGAATTTATAGGGCCGCAGTAATCGGCGAAAGTCTTCAAGTGTCTCTATTGACATTCTTAAATATGCCTAAATGCAAAAGCTTAAGTACATTTTAACATTGATTGATAGGTTCTCCCGTTATCTCTTCTGCTGTTCTTTGAAAAACATAGAAAACCTCTACATAGTTTGAGGTAAATAGCTAGAGAATCTACCGTATTGGAGTAGTGGGAACTTAGTTTCTGATAGAGGAACCAGTTATCGTTAGACTTATTCAAGAGGTGTGTGTAGAGTTAGGATCCCAGCAAACTTTACTCTCGCCTATAACCACAAAAGCAATGTCGCTTCATCGAAATACTCTCATAGAACATTGTTGAGATCTTTGCGATCCATGCTGTCGGATGAATTGGAAATGTAAAGTTTTATTGGCTAGATCTTCTCCCATAATGCTACTGTGTCAATGCAGCTGCCCCATGAATCAGAAGGAATCACCCCTGCCATCGTAATGATGGGTCAAAATCTGACTCTCCCTGGAGCATTATAGATCAGCTGGAGTCCTCTTCCCCATGTCCATGAAAACGTACGCTGAAAAACTAAAATTATTCTTAGAACTCCTTTGTCTCCAGAATTTACTGCCAAGAACCCCAAAATATATGTGCCAATAGATGCAAGATGCAAAATTTGTACTAGTTTAAAAACAACAGTATGGAGAAACAAACTAAAACCCATATATCATGGCCCCTATCCCATATTAAAGTTATCTGAAAATAATGTGTACATAAATAAGAATAATCAAGTACATGTAAACTTAATAATGTAAAGCCATATTTTATGTTAAAAAATGATTGTGAAAGTAGATGTATTTATAAAAAAAAAATTCTTTGGTCTCATTGTTAATATTCTAATGCCAGTAAACTCTTGTGATAAGTGATATAAAGGGGAAACTTTCATGTAACATGTTGATTACTTTTTGAGTATAGTCCATTTTGTTAGATTTAAGTTTCTCTACTACTTGAATAAAAGAAGATTACATGGTGAAAATTCAATGCATATATATTTAAAGAGAGTTACAAGTGATTTACTATGGGCTTTAATTAATATTCGAACAACCAGTGAGGATATGCATGATATATTATTATAGTTTATATATACTACTATATAATATATATATATATAAATATACTATATAATATTATAATTTAAATATATTATATATATATAGTAGTATATATATATATATACTAAATCATTATATATATATAATATATATATATATTAGTATATTATATATATATATATATGATATTATAAATATATATTATATTATATATCATATATTTCCTAACTTAAGGAATTTTTCCTAATTAATTCTTTCTTTTGAAGAAGAAATACGTTGACTGCTGATTATATTTAATTGCTCGGTTTCTTCATGCTTCCGATACTCAGTATTGCAAGTCTCTCATTCTTGATGACTGGCTCAGTAGTATTCTCATAAATATTTTTATAAGTTTAAATTTTTTATAAGCTTTTCTCTGCCGTTGCTGTTGTAACAGGTAGAGTAAAATATAGCTGTACTGTTGCTATTAGTTCGGGAAAACTCATTAAGGAACGTTTCCTTCGATAAGTAGTGGCAATATCTCTGATAGTTCTTTTCGTACGATCTCTTTAACGTAAAGACTTCTAAATAATAACAACTTCACAATTAATTGCAGAGTAATGTCACTGGGGTATTTTGCTTATTGAGGATGTTTACTTTTTCTGAAATTTCTTCCTCAGTCAGTTTTGTTAAGCTTTTTGGTTCCAAAAATGAAAAGTTTTCTGCAATCGTTCGTAACTAACGAATCTATTTTTGATCTGATTATTGCAATCCAGTGATGTAATGAATGTAATTTAATTCAAATCTTTTAAAGGAATGTCAATCTGTAGTCCGATGGTATTTCATCAAATAACGTCTTCACAGTTCGTCTGTCGTTTTAGTGTCTTTAGCTCACATGGAATTCTCCATGTAAGTGACCAATTACTTTGCTGTCAAGGAAGAACTTCAGGAACTTTCTCCTCAAAAGTTGTAATTCTTCATTGCGTGACTCGGGAAAGAAACAGCTTTATGAAGGTCAACTGAAAAATTTGTACACTTAAAAAAATTTACAAATGTTTTCCCGAATTTTTGTAATTTATGAGAAGCATTTTTTTTGCTTTCCACATGTTTGCTACTGACGAGGGCTGTTCTACTTCCTGTTTATTGTGACTAGACAGTATAATTTTGTTAGGCACTTCATTACACATTGAAAGTTTTTTTCAATGCCAAAAGGCAATCATTTCGTAATGCCATCTTCTTGTCGGACACAACTTTTGATAATCTTTTTCCTTGCTGGTTCTCCTTCTGTTGTTTGTTAAAGTTTGCACGGGTAACTTCCGGCTTAAAGAATGGGCGGGTGCGGGGCGCCTGTATGTCTTACCGATTATCGCGTCGTCATGTTTCTCCGCGCGATACAGAATGATCGAACATGACGTTGCTGAACAATATCGTAAAATTGACTAACCCTCGGTAATGTTAGAGACTGAACATTCAGCACAAGATTCAAGGTTATGTGCATGACAATGTACTACGCAGCTGTTGGAATATATTTTAAATCTTTTCGTAGATCCAGTGTACTGTCCACTCATTTTAGACGAGCCATCGAGCCTTGTCATCGAAATTTTTGGAATATTTAAAGTCCTTGTCCTTCAAATATAACATATTGAAATTCTCCAAATGTTTCACTTGTTTTGATCACGGACTTCTACCGAACCAAAAGCGACTCGGTGTATCTGCAGAGAATTTTCACCGTTTTTTTTCTGTCAGTTGATCTCTTTTGTCGATACTCAACTGATCTCTTTTGAGATATCTGTGTGGTGTCTAAATTAATGAATAATACGGAGCTGAGGTTATTCCGAATAATAATGTTTTCCTAACTGAACATGCAATAAACTAATCATGTCATTTTGTATTTCATGATGTAAAAACTTGTTTTACTTTCTCATTTGCTAATGAGCTCTTCAGTAAAGAGTCATATCGAGGAGGAGATCAACAATTATCAAAAAGTTTCAGACTCGAACAATTGATTCTGTATTTTCTCTATGACACGAAATGGTAATGAACACATTCCCACAGTTCTCACCACATGATAATGGGGTAATAAATTTCCTTTCCACTTCCGATGTTTCCTCCGAAAGTTGATCAACGATAGTTTTTTTTTCTTCCACATACCATAAGTCATAAAAAGCGTGTAAATGTGATTTCCTACATTCATGTTTTTTAATTTTCTAAGCCCCTGCCAAATCACGAATTCCTATACGCCAACTTCTTGATTTAGGGCATCTTGAACAGCCAACAAGGCTCACAATAAACAGCAGCAATTTGGGAGAATAACAAGCCAATATTTCGATTTTTTGGCCAGTTATTGTTGCATATGAATAATATTCAGCACTGAATGATCTATTTGAAATTATATCCTTAGGAAAGGCTAAAATGCGGCATGGTTCACCGGCTAAAATTTTTTCTCTGGCTTTCTTAGACAGAGGCATAGGAAAAAATCCAATGTCATTTTGGAATTTATTTTTATACGAAATCTTAGCCACATTAGAGTTTTTGATAACGCATCTATCAACGTCATTGTTACGTCAATTTCACATTCTTTTGATCTATCCCTTACCTCTTGTGTACTTCTAATTTCAATAAGGTTCACGAGCTGATGTAGAAGCATTACAATTCATATACTTTATACTCGAGTGCAGATTTTTGAAAAAAGGATCAATCTTGAAGTTTTATTACATTTTCGACTGTCTGATTTTTATTTTTCCTTTTTTGCGAACCTCTCAAATAGCATCGTATAAAAGACATTATTTCTAGATTTAATTACACAGGCCTGCGACCACAATGTTCCTGGGGGTTTTATAGGTGGTTGTTAAGAAATTTGTCTCCTAAATCCAAATCAAGCATTCGATTTGCCTCATCAGTCTATTTTTAAGATACAAACCGAGCTCCCTAGATGGCATTAGAGAGCTCAGTCTCTAGCTGACCGCGGGCGCGAGTGGTTGTGTGTTGCTTGCTCACTCTCCAACTAAGTGTTCTTACTTTAATCCATGACTGTTCTCATCTAGGAACAGTGTTTAAAGTGTATTTCTAAAGCTTTATTTATCTTTGTGAATTTTTTTGCAGGCAGATACATTAGCAAAACCTAATATTTCAGTAAAAATAAATAAGAAAGTGTAAAAACAGTCCTGATAGTTTTGTTATGTGTGTGGCAAAAGAAACTTTTTAGTGACCAGCAATGCACTATAACGCCGTTAGTAAAGTTCTTTTACAATGCATATTTGGAATAAAGCTAGGAGATCAAGAAAAAACCTTTGCTCCACATATTTGCTGCAAAACCTGTATCATAGCCTTAAGCGCTGGAGTGAGGGCAAAACGAACTGTTTGTCATTTGGTGTACCTATGGTTTGGAGAGAAGGCAAGGACCATATTACGGACTGCTATTTTTGCATAACCAATCTCAAAGGTGAGATAAATAAAACACCTTTAAAGTTGAAAATTTCAGAAGGTTATAAAAATCTTTCAAAGCTTTCCAATGTTATAGCGCGTAAAGATAGTGTATTATTCTGGTAGAGAAATTGTGGTTACATTATATATATATATATATATAACTATATATATAATATATATATATTATATATATATAATATATATTAACTCGTATATTATATATATATATTATATATATATATATATACTATAATATATATATTATATATCATATATATATATATGTATATATTATATATATACTATAATATATATATATATATATATATATATATATATATAGATATATATATATATATATATATATATATATATAGTATTAGTATTCAATAATAATAGTATATATTATATATATATATATATAATATTATATATATACAATATATATTATATATATATATAAATTGTTAAAGTAGATCGATTCTACATCCCTGGATGAATAATAAAACACTAAATACAATGTGATTTTACTAGAAACTTAACATAGTACACATCTGGTTTATTTACATGAATCACGCTTCTATATTGAATGAACAAAAATAAAGAATATGAAACATTAGCAAAATATGGCATGTTGCCAGAATTTTCTACTGGCAAAGTAGCCAAACAAAAATATATAAAATATATTCTTTATAAGAATAAACAATATTATTCAACACTCTTAACCTTATTGTTATTCTGCAACGTTGTTAGTCCATTCAATTTTTCCGTTCAGCACAATTACCTTTGTGATGTAGAGGCTTGTGAGTCCCATCTGCAAGTTGATTCTCACTGCTAATTTTGAGTACTTCTATCATCATTTGAACTTTTTCTCTAATGAATGAAATGGCGTACTTTTATATGCTGGTTCTTTTGTGAAATTCTGGATTCTTCCTGAGTTTAATAGCTGCTTTGTCAATCCAAAGAGAAGGTTTCTTGAAGACTTCTGTAATTTCCTTCCAAAGTGAATGAAGCCCCCAATTTTTTTTGTTGCTTCAAACTTGCTGCCATACATTTCAGTTCTGTTGTTGAAATAGCAATGAACTTTGCTTTGACTATTCATGATTGCTCTGCAGCATATAAACAACAATTCATTGTTGAATGCCTGTTCTTAAGTCCCCAGATGAATCTGCATCACTGTACCCTCAGATATCTTGTTCAGAATCATTTATAAATAATACCTCTCTGTGTATAGATTCAGTAATCAGTACAATTTATTAAACAAATGTAACAATCTTCCTATTGATGGATTTTCTACACTTCTGGCAAGATAATTAACAGCAATGCAATATCTGGTCTTGTTGCTGTTGCAAGATATAGAAGAGCTCCTATTGCTGATCTGTAAGGGAAACTCTCCCTGCCATCAATGTCATGTGTAACATTATCTTTTAAAAAAGGTGTCAACTGCATTGAATTTGCGACCACATTCTTTAAGTATTTCTTTCGTATAACATGACAGAATAATTTTTTTGAACCATCAATTCTTGATTCAATTTCAAATCCCTGTAAATATTTTGCAGATTTATATTTATTTTGAATTCCTTTTTAATTCTTCTAAAAATTTCTTTAAATTCTGCTTGAACTGGTTGATTCTAACACATCATCAACATATAACAAGTAAGGTAATGTCCTGTTTCTGATTTCTTATGTAAAGACAGGGGTCAGCTGTACTTTTAAAATTAAGTTTTGAAAGAAAGCTTCCAAGTCTTTCATTCCAGCACCTTGGTGCTTGCTTAAGCCCATACAAACTGCGTTTTAATTTGCATACTTTGTCTGTCCAATCTTCAAAACCTTTGGGTTGTTTCATATATATTTCTTCTGATAAATTTCCATAAAGGAATGCTGTTGGAACATCAAATTGTATTAAGGACATATTTTCTTTAGTTACTACACTTATCAAAGTCCTTACAGTACTTTTATTGCTACTGGACTGAATGTTTGCTCATAGTCAATTCCTTTGTGTTTACTATACCCTTTTGCAACTAATCTTGCTTTATATTTGTCAACTGTACCATCTGGATTCATTTTTAATTGTTTATAAATCCATTGTTTCAATGTTTTCTTCCTGGTGGTAATTCAACTAGTTCCCAGGTTTTGATTTTCTTTCAATGATTTCATTTCATTTATTCATTGATATACTGCATTTTTCTTATGCTTATCTGCGGTAGCTTCCTGTAATATTTTCAGGTTCTTCATATCTTCTAATAATAGATAAGTAACTGTAGTCGATCTAAACCTTGAATGGCTTTTTTATACTGATCATGTCTCCTTAATTGTTTTGTTGCTTACTATTCTACTTGTTCTTCTTTTCTTCTTCTGAATCTAGATTCTATTTTCTGTATCAGATTCTATTTTTGTATCAGATTCTATTTCCTGCTATCAAGGATTCTGTTTTTCTGTATGTGATGATTTATATCTATTATAGATCTACTCCTCATCAAGTTAGACACTCTGTCCAATCTTAAGCTAAATTCGTTTGTTATTTTCTTTATTCTAATTCTACTGTCGTTATAAACAAATACTCTTGAAAGTTTCTTCTCGTCAATAAATTACCACATCTCTGCATCTAAACACAAAATTATTTGCTTGATCATATATTTTGTAGCTTTCATCTCCATCATAACCAATTAACACACCTGATTTTGCTTTTGGGTCTAACTTTCTTCTTTTCTGATCTGGAATTCACCCACTGAATGCTGTTCCGATTAAACGTAGATGCTTGATTCTGGGCTTTCTATCATATCAGATTTCAAAAGGCGTTTTCCAACTGTGGATTTTCCAGTTCTATTTATTATATATGCTGCTGTGTTAATTAATTCTGCCCAACACTTCTGTGGAAATTTTACTTTCGAATACATGATTGATCTCGCCGCTTCAACTAGCGTTCTATTTTCTTTTACCACTCTATTTTGTTGTGGAGTATACGGACCTGTTGACTTTTCTCATAATTCTAATTGATGCAGAGGATTTTTAACT